>JANAVB010035343.1:0-51710 GCA_029216955.1 Iris pallida
ATGAAACTCCTGATATAAGCTAGCCTCCCTTGGAGGCCTCTAAGTTCACGGAGATTTCGGGGGACCCATCTCCATGATTGTCCTCGTTTTCTCGGGGTCTACATGGATACCCCGTGCAGTGATGATGAAGCCCAAGAACTTCCGCTGGATACGCCCAAGAACGATTTTGTAGGGTTCATCTTCAGATTGTGGGCTCGCATTAAGTGAACACCGTTCTCAGGTTTGCAGATGATCTTCCTTACGGCAACTCTTGACGGCGATGTCGTCGACATAGCATTCCACTGTCTTGCACAAATGTTCTCTAAAAATGATACTCATGGCTCACTGATATGTAGCGTCAGCATTCTTTAGACCGAATGGCATGACTGTGTAGCAGTATGTGCCAATCGGGGTTCGGAATGAGGTATGCTTTTCGTCGTCGGGAGACATCTTGATTTGATTGTACCCGAGAATCCATCCATGAATGACATACATTCAAAGCCGCATGTATTGTTGATCATGATGTCTGTGATAGGAAGGGGAAATTCATCTTTGGGGCATGCCTCGTTTAGGTTGCGGAAGTCGATGCAGATTCGAATCTTCCCATTCTTCTTGAGGACGGGTACTATATTGGCGACCCAATCAGGATGTTGCTCTTCACGAATGAAGCTGCTGGCTATTAGCTTGTTGACTTCGGCTTCGATCGCGTCCATGATGCCTGGGCGGAAGCGTCGTTGTTGCTGCTTCGCTGGCTTTGCATCTGGCCGTATATTGAGCTTGTGGAGTGCGATGTCAGGATTTAACCCCGGCATGTCTTCATAGCTCCAGGCGAACACATCAATATATTCTCTGACAAGTTCTAACAGCGACTCTCGTTCTTTGTCAGTTAGGCTTTTACTGAAAGATCGATTTTGGAGCAGATTCGCTGCCGAGATCCACTTGTATGACCTCATCTTCAGTAGGAGGTTCTCTCAGTTCGAACCGCTTTTCCCATTGTGCGTCTAATTGCTGGGCCCATGGCTCTAGCTCAAGGATTTCGGGGATGTCTTCGTCTTCCTCGTAAGCGTCGGTGAATGCCATGTTGACTGACATGACTTGTCTGAACACATCTCCGATGCTGGTATCTGAGTCGAAAGTCGGTGATCCGGTTGAATGTGACTGCCAGTCGTGACACCCCATGAACATCAAGCTACCTGGAAAAGCACCAACTGTTCTAGGTCGAACACCCACTGAAGCTTCCTTGAAGATACGGCTCAAGGGAAAGCTGCCTCAAACATCGGCTCCCCTTGTGGCAAAACTACAGGGGAAGGCACCAATCACCGAAGGCGCAATTGAGGCACCTCTGAAGGTGCGTCTTAAAGGTAAGCCTCCGCAACCGTCCGTCTCATCCAAGCTGCCGGAGAAGGCCCACATAGCCCTCTCAGATCCCAAGGTCAAAGCTGCGGTGGACTCTCCCGATCCAATCCCAGTACTCACAGATGAAGAGTTAGGAGAATTTATATCTGCTGATGTAGATGCACCCTCTCTGGACAATGTAATCCCGGGATAAAATTTCGTGTTTCATCAATAATAGAGTGTCTTTTAATTATTCTAGTCTTCCACATTGGAATGCCATGTATACATTAGATAACGCTCTACGGTCGTAACAAACACAAATAACGACCGTCAACCATGTAAATCGAGTAGTCCTGTCCCAAGGAGTCTGTTTTGTAGTCCCACCACGGAATCGAGACGAAGAATCTATCATCTTTGGCAAAGTCGAGTGTCATCAAGAACTCCCGCCACTCGAGCCAGAACCAGATACCGGCAGAATATAAGTCTATCGGTACACGGACAAGGCAAAGTACCTCATCCAAAAGATGGGTTACGACCTAAAAGCAACAAAGGTATGAACTACGACAAGGGTCGGCGTCTTCCTCTCCGGCTCCCAACACCTAAAGGAAAGTCATAGGACTACTACTATCGGACTCGACGGGGGGTAGGCTACGTCACGCCGCCGACAACTCCAGAAAGTTCGGAGGCAGAAGAAGTAGAATATTCTCATTCGTCCGAAGCATCAACCTGGAATTCCGATACCAGTATCGGCTCAGTCTTCAAGAAGGTGTTATCAGTCAACATGGCATCTGCACAATCTCAAGAAGATGAAGGCGAAGATCAAATACCAGAATTCTTCGAGGAAGAACCCTGGGCTCAACGTCTAGGAGCACAGGAGGAGTCTCGCTTTGAATTACGTGAACCCCCTACTGAAGACAAAGTCGAGCAGATCGACCTTGGGGATGGATCTTCTTCCAAACCCATCTTCATCAGCAAAAGCCTCAAA
This sequence comes from Iris pallida, assembly GCA_029216955.1. Classification (NCBI taxonomy): domain Eukaryota; kingdom Viridiplantae; phylum Streptophyta; class Magnoliopsida; order Asparagales; family Iridaceae; genus Iris; species Iris pallida. The sequence continues at coordinate 2,300 of JANAVB010035343.1, forward strand.
GTAGAAGACCGAGAATCTTTGGTCCAATTGGCCAAAGAATATATCGACGTCTTCGCCTGGAGCTACGAAGATATGCCGAGACTTGATCCCCAGATCGCGATGCATAGGCTCAACATCTTACCTGATGCCAAGCCTATAAAGCAGTAACAGCGACATTTTCGTCCTGACATCATGATCGCTATCGATCAAGAAGTGGACAAACTCCTGACCAGCGGGTTCATCCGTGAAGAGCAACATCCGGATTGGGTGGCCAACGTCGTCCCTGTCACCAAGAAGAATGGAAAGATACGAGTCTGTATCGACTTCAGGGACCTCAACACCGCTTGCCCTAAGGACAAATTCCCGCTTCCAATCACTGACGTGATGATCGACAATACATGTGGCTTCAAACGCATGTCCTTCATGGATGGGTATTCGGGCTACAATCAGATCAAGATGTTCTCCGATGACGCAAAACACACGTCATTCAGGACACCGAAGGGGGTTTTCTGCTACACAGTGATGCCCTTTGGCTTGAAGAACGCTGGTGCTACATACCAACGAGCTATGAGTACCATCTTCCGTCAACATCTTCGCAAGACGAGTGCTACGTCGATGACATCGCAGTCAAGAGCCGTCTCAAAGGTGATCATCTACAAGACATGAAGACAGTCTTCGATCTCATGTGAGCGCATCACTCAAGATGAACCCCGCTAAATCCTTCCTTGGGGTTTCTAGCGGAAAGTTCTTGGGCTTCATCATCACGGCGAAAGGCATTCATGTCGATCCCGAGAAGACCAAGGCCATCCTTGACATGGACCCTCCGAAGAATCTCTGAGAACTTCGAGGCCTGTAGGGGCGTCTGGCATACATCCGAAGGTTTATAGCAAACCTTTCCGAAAAATGCCAACCCTTCACTCAGCTCATGAAGAAGGGAGTCTCTTACGTCTGGAAAGAGGAATGCCAGAAAGCTTTCGATGGCATCAAAGCTTACCTGACAAGCCCGCGAGTCCTGGTGGCACCCGTCTCAGGTAAACCATTTCTCCTCTACGTTCGTGCCATGGACCATTCCCTCGGCGCTTTGTTGGCTCAGAACAACGATGCGCGCTACGAGCAAGCTATCTACAACCTCAGTCGGACACTGATCGGGGCCGAACACCGGTACAACCCCGTCGAAAAAGAGTGTTTGGCTTTGGTGTTCGCCATCCAGAAGACTCGCCATTATGTCTCAGGACAGACAATTCATGTCATCTCCCGAGTCAATCCACTCAGGGTTCTCATGACGAAGCCGGGATCATTGAACTCCCGACTAGCTACATGGACGATCCTGTTGAAGCAATACAACATGGTGTTCGTTCCACAAAAAGTCGTCAAGGGTCAAGCTCTGGCCGACTTTTTAGCCGCGTACCTCATCCCAGAGTCCTCCAGACTCTATGAAGACATCCCGGATGAGGTCCAAGAATCAAATGTCATCGAAGAAAGTTCCGTCTAGCGGATGTTTTTCGATGGCGCTTCAAAAACAGGCCCCAAAGGCAATATCATCGCTGGAGTGGGGGTAGTCTTAGTCTCCCCCGATCAGTTGGTCATCCAGCGTGCTTACTCTCTTTCAAAGCTGTGCTCCAACAATGTTGCCGAGTACAACACTCTTATCATGGGACTCCAGCTGGCGCAACAGCTGGGGGTGGATCATCTGAAAGCCTACGGCGACTCAAAACTAGTCGTTAACCAGATCCGAGGGCAATACGAAGTTCGCCATGAAGATCTGGTTCCTTACCATGAAGTTGTATTGAACATTATTACAACCTTCACCAAGTTCTTCATAGAACATGTACCCCGATTATAAAACCTGGAGGCTGACGCTCTGGCTGGCCTCGTAGCCTTATTGGCAGCACCCCTCGGGACAACACTACGTCACGGTAGTTGGTCGAGACTTGGTCTGTCCTAAAACAACCTATGCTCACAAATGGCCCATGCCATGTCAACAAGTGCTGGTGTTAACGTCCAAGACTGGAGGTTCCCATTCATCGACTTCGCTGTCTACAGAATCCTCCCAGAAGACCCCAAAGAAGCCGTCTCGATCAGGAGGCGTTCACTTTGATTCTATTATGATACAGCCACTAAAATGCTGTACCGACGCTCCTACGATGGACTTCTCCTTCGATGCCTCTTGTCACGACCCGCTACCCAAATTGTTGGGCCAGGCCGAGTCATACCCAGCCTACGTTGAGATAAAACGTAGTAAGCTGTTCTAATGACAACAGGATAAGACTAAATGTGCTAACAGTTCTATAAGTAAATAAAAGTCATAAATGCTCCAAACACAAAAGTCGTCTCATATATAGAAATAAGTCCAAAGTACAAGTGATCTGAAATATAAGACTGGATACATGTCCAGTTACAAAATATGTAGCCTAATACATGACACTAAATATCCCAAACAGCTAAGCAAACTAGACGAGTCTCCCCGCAGGAACATCCTCGCATAGCAAAGCCGGGTCCTCGACAATATCTCCATAATATGAGTCGTCGAGTAACTCCTCCTCAGTAAGGACACCTACAACGTTATCCTGTCAGGATGGGAGCAAGTACTGAATCTAGCAAACTAGCATATGAAACATGGAAATAAATATAAGAAGAATAATTGGAAACATGGCATCACACAATCTATCATGGCAAGGACACATATGTCATAGAGACAGATGTATATGTAATGTTTAAAACTGTAACAGGTACGTGATCGGTCAATAGATGTACAATGTACTATGGTACATGTAAATGAAATGTACATACGTACAAGTTAACAAGCATAGATGTACATCCGTACAGAAATACGGGATAATGGCCTGCGGCAAGGTATGCATATAAATGCGACCTCGCTCGCTACTATAGGGGGTCATGATCACGTACACTACTATCAGTTTCCCCAAACTCATATTCAAATCATATGAGAGATAAATCAAGACTGTTCTAAGCATGGTAGTAACTGGAAGTATAACATGTGAAGTTTTAACTTGCTACCCCAAGGATCAGCATTTAACATGGTTGGATTAGCAGTTCATTTATGTGACAATATGTAAAGTTTGTAGAAAGTACTTACCTCTAGCAAAGCAAAGCAAAACAAGCTGCAATAAAAGTGCTATGGATGTCCGGTAACTCGTCACTGTAGAAATAAATACATAAACTTAGTTTTTTTATACTAAGCTAAAACACTAAGACACTAACTGGTGAAACACGACTTGTGACTGGGCACCTAGCCAAAATGATGATTTTAGCATAGGAGACCAAAGTGGGGTGACACACTACTTTAGCTAACTTTCTAGGGTCTTTACACTAGTGAGGGGGGGGGTTCAACACGGCTAAAACTTAAAATAACACAAAAAGCTACAAGTCGTAATTAATCAATAAATAAATCAAATGACCATTGTGTTCTAACAATTTGAGATAGATAAAAAGCTTAGTTTTTACATAAAGTAAAGTACCAAAAAGATCCTTGCTAATTATAGAAATTTATTATAATTTTTCTGGAATTTATTAACCAGTACAAGTATTTTATAAAAATCAGTTTTCCTAAGTATACAGAAAATGAGTTTTGGTTTCATATGCCAAACTAGTGGCAAAATAGTAAATTAAATACTATAAAAATTATACTAAATTAGCTAAATTAACATAGTATCTAAATACTATTTTTCTAGAATTTTAACAGTACTCTAAGTATTTTTAGAAATCCAAAAGCAGCATTACACACAATTAAAATTAAATAATTAATTATCTGCGTATTTTGTCCATGTACATAATTTGAACCAAAGTTCAAGACCCAAGGCCATGAATCAAGTCCAATATGACTTGTACAGGTCTTGAATGTGTGAAAACACATTTGGGCCCATCTGTCTGCGGGTGGTACGCCGTACTGAACTTGAACCTACTGCCCAACTCCTCCTGCAAGCTCCTCCAGTAGTGGGATGTAAATCTGTTGTCTCTGTCTAGCACGATGCTCACCGGTACTCCGTGTAGGCGAACTATCTGCTGCATGTATAGCTCCGCCAACTTCTCGGTGGAAAGCCCTACCTTGAAGGGTATGAAGTGCGCACACTTCGTCAGCCTGTCTACGATGACCCAAATGGCATCCTTCCCTCCTTGGGGAACGAGGAAGCCCTGAAACGAAGTCCATCGTAATATGTTCCCACTTCCACTTGGGAATGGGTAACGGCTGCAACAAACCAGCTGGCCTCTGGTGCTGTGCCTTGACCTGCTGGCAAACTAGGCATCTCGAGATGAAACGTGATACATCCCTCTTCATCCCGTGCCACCAAAGATGTTCCAGCAAGTCACGGTACATCTTGTTAGCACCAGGGTGAATAGAATATCTCGATCGGTGCGCCTCCTGCAAGACTGCCTCTACCAGCTCTCCCTTCGGCACGCACAATCGGCTGCCATGCCTCAAGGATCCATCCTCTGCTATAGTGAAGTCATCCAGCAATCCAGCTAACGCCTGGGCTCGAAGTCTGCGAAGGCTCTCATCTGTAGGCTGTGTCTCCCTGATCTGCTCCATCAAACCTGACTGGATGTCAAGCGCCATCATCTGTATCACTGATCCTGGCCGAACTAGCTCGATGCCGAGCTTCTCCAGATCCTCCTATAAATACCGATCAATCATCAGGTACCATGCCATCGGATGCCTGCTCAGCGCATCCGCCACCATATTTGCCTTTCCGGGGTGATACTGTAAATCGATGTTGAAGTCTTTCATCAACTCCAACCATCGTCTTTGCCTCATGTTCAGCTCTTTCTGCGTGAACACATACTTCAAGCTTTTGTGGTCAGTAAAGATCTCCACATGCTCTCCGTATAAGTAATGTTTCCATAACTTGAGTGCAAAGATCATCACAGCTAACTCTAGGTCATGGGTAGAATAATTTCTCTCATGAGTCCGTAATTGCCTAGATACATAAGCAATCACTTTCCCATGCTGCTGTAGGACACATCCTAGCCCCTTCCCAGAAGCATCGCTGTAAATGGTGAAACCTCCAGAACCTGAAGGTAATGTCAGAACTGGAGCGGTCGTCAGCCTCCTCTTCAGCTCCTCAAATGCTCCTGGCAGTCTTCTGACCAGATGTACTCTGCGTCCTTCCGTGTCAGCTTTGTCATGGGTTCAGCTATCCTAGCAAAGTCCTGGACGAACTTTCTATAATAGCCTGCTAAACCCAGAAAGCTTCTGATCTCTGAAACTGACGTCGGAGCCTTCCATGTCTCAACTGCAGTAATCTTCTTGGGATCTACCGAGATTCCATCTCCCGTAACTACATGGCCGAGAAACTCCACTCGGTCTAAAAAGAACTCGTACTTCGGCAATTTGGCAAATAATCTCACCTGCCTCAGAATCCCCAAAACAATCCGCAAGTGCTCTGCATGCTCCTCCGGCGTCTTCGAGTATATCAGGATGTCGTCGATAAACACTACGACGAACATATCCAGATACTGGTGAAATGTCTTATTCATCAAATTCATAAAGATAGCTGGTACATTTGTGAGACCAAATGGCATCACCAGAAACTCGTACTGCCCGTACTTCGTGTTGAACGTCGTCTTCTGGATGTCTGCTGGCCTAACCTTCACCTGGTGGTACCCGGATCTCAAGTCTATCCTGGAAAACACCTTCGCCCCACTCAACTGGTCGAACAAATCATCTATCCTGGGCAGAGAATATTTGTTCTTGATGGTGATGGCATTCAAGGCCCGGTAGTCAATACATAACCGAACTGTACCATCCTTCTTAGGCACAAAGAGCACTGGTGCTCCCCATGGAGAAGCACTGGATCGAATGAAACCCTTTTTCAACAGGTCATCAATCTGCTCTTTCATCTCTATGGCCTCCTTGGGATTCACTCTATAGCAAGCCTGGGATACTGGTGATGAACCCGGCACTAAATCTATAGTGAACTCCACATCTCTGTCAGACGGAAGCCCTGGAAGATCCTCTGGGAATACATCCATAAACTCCCTAATGATAGGGTGTGGCGGTGCTACGTCCCCAACTGTCACACAATAGTTCGGCTCTAGGATGATCTCCGGCCCTGTCCTCCTGACACTGAATGGTGCAGTGCCTGGGGACTGAACAAAATACTACCCTCATGACAATCTATAGATGCATGGGCATAGCTAAGCCAGTCCATCCCCAATATGATATCATAACCGGGGAGTGGCATCACAAAGAATCGCCCCTCAAACTCTCTCTCGGCTATAGTAATAGAGCATATATAGCTAGCTCTAATAGGCACTGGTCCTCCTCCCGTCATTACTCTACTAATCTCCGCAGTAGGTGTAGATACTGTGATGTTCATGCATAAACTCTAATGACAGGAAGCTATGAGATGCACCAGAATCATACAAGCATAGAGCTAGAAAAGTATACAAATAAATATGACCTGTGATGACGTCAGCTAAGTAATCGGGCTCTGAAATCTGCTCCGGCTCCGGCTCAAGGGCTAGGCTATAAACCTTCCCCTGAGGTCCCTTCTGCTGCTACAGATGCTGCCCAAACCTCTGCTGCTGAGTCGGGAGTGGTCCTCTAGTCTTCGCTACGGGACAGTCCCGAATCTGATGGGTGGCAGACCCACAGACTAAGCACTGCTTCAACCTCTTCCTGTAAATGGAGCTGTCGTGCCCTGGTCTTCCACAGAAAGAACATATAGCTCCCCTCTGCTGCTGCTGTCGGGGTCCCGGAGCTCTAACTGGTGGGGTCTGATGATGTGGTGTAGGCGGACGGTAAGTCTACTAGGGCGGTCGGTGCTCTCTGCTGGAAAGCCTGACGCTTGGACGGTCCCTCATGATGTACAGAAGCCGTCCTCTTGCTAGACAGAAGACGCTCCTCGATGCTCCGGGCCAACTCTAGGCTCTGGTAGTAGTCAGTCGTACCGTTCGCCACTATAAGAATGCCATTGTCTGGAACTAGACCATGGCAAAACCTACGGGCCATCTCCTCTAGATCTGCAACCAGACTAGAAGCAAAATGGCTCAGGCGACTAAACTCTGCCGCATAGTCATCAACAGAACGGTTCTCCTGCTGGATGTTCTGGAATCGTAGCCCCATGGCTACTCTAGCAGTGGTCGAGAAGAATTTCTTCTTGAACTGGGTCTTGAACTGATCCCAAGTGGCTCTCCCCCTCGTAAACAACGGCTCATTCCGGAACCAGACTCCTGCTAAGTCTATCAGCAGAAATCTCGCTGCCTCGACCTGGAGGTCATCCGGCATCCTAACTCCCAGAAGTTTCCTCTCTACCGAATCTAGCCAGTCATCTGCTACTACTATGCCCTCAGTCCCTGAGAACTCCTTGGGATTCAAACCCATGAAGTCCTTGATCGTCCCCGCTCTCTGCCGTGGCTCTACATGTGGTGGAACCATGGGACGTCCCTCAGAATGCTCCATGCTCTGGCGGAGTAGGGTAGTCTGCTCCTGATGGGTTGTTAGGAACCCCTGAATCAGAGTGAGCAGCTAGTTCCCGTCGAGTGTGACGGAAGCCTGGGTGGGTATAGTAGTAGGGGGTGGTGGAAGTATCGGGTCCTGCTGGAACTGTGATGTGGAAGGTGGTGGAGGCATCTAGGTCTGTGGATCTGTGGAGTGGGGCAATGTGGTAGGTGGGGGTGGGGGTGTATCAGTCAACTGGTCAGCTGACTGGATATGGAGGGCCCCATTCTCGGGTGTAACATACTGGGATGAACGAGTAAGCACCATCTAAATTGCAAAATAAAAGGACTTATAAGGACTTATTTAAAGTAAGCAATCATAGACAAGAAAATCTAATTATAATAGCAAACATGTGATGTTTTTTTTATGTTGCAATCCTAGCATTCCTCTAGGTGTTCTAAGCGTCATTCCTAATATTGTCTAATTACCGTAAGTTCCTAATTGCAGGCATGCTTGGTACAATAACGTAACCAATAATTTAGTCAGGACCTGTATGGGCCACCACTAAAAACATGTCACGACTGTTTGCAAAAACAAAAGTAAAACTTTATTGATACAAACTTTGTAAAAGATTACAATTTGAATTCTGGGAATGGTACAACTTTAGAAATCTAATCTAGATGACGATTGCTTTATCCCTTGGACGATGTGAACTCTGAAGACGAAGCCTCTGAAGTTGAAAACAACTCTGGAATTGAAGGCAAAAAGCCTCGGAAATTGAAGGCAAAAGCCTCGGAAGAATACAGCAGCACTTAGACAAGAACTCCTGGACTCTCTGAACTTTAAAGTCTGATCTCTCTATGATCTGATCTCTGATCCCCTTGAATGGAGACTTGAAACTCTATTTATAGAGTTCTGAGAAATAACTAACTTGTAGTTATTCTGGACTGCGCATGATGGATTGTCAGCAATTGGATTGTGCAACAGTAGACTGCGCAGGCAGTTGCTGGATCATGGGCCAACTGTCTTGGACACATGGCATCATTTGATTGAAATGCGCATGATCGTGTATAGACGGTTGCCACGTAATGAGCAAATGATGGCATGAATGCCACGTGTATTTTGTCATTTGTGTTGATAGAACGTACAAACTGAATTGCGCTGGCATTGGATTGTGCAGACTTGGACTGCGCAAGAATGGATTGCGCCAACATGGATTGTGCCAACATGGATTGTGCTGCCAGCTGTCCTCGAGCGCCATGCTACACGATTAAACGAACAGTCGCCTCGTTCTCCGCGCTGTCAGCTGTCAGGAAAATTTGATTGTGTCAGGTAATGATGATGATTTGCCACGTCAGCCTGCGCACTTGGTAGTATGCGCAATCTGTATACTGTGCAATCTGATGTCTGCGCAGTTCATTTGAAAGATTCATTTCTTGATCTTCTGACTTTGTTGATGTGTGCAACTTGATTTTTTAGGACCTACAAGACCCCCTTCAAAGTTTTTGAAAGTTGAATTTATTCAAAATTTCGAAATACTTTGAATTTTGAAATTGAAATCAATTTGCGCATGTAGTCAGCTGTCTGCGCAATCTGAGGGATTAGCCCCATTTTTAGGCGCAATCTAAGGCGGCCGTTTCGATTTGAAAAACTATAAATAGCTCTTCAATTCCTTCGAAGTGTTCTTTACTTGCTTTCTTCGTGCACTTGAGAGAAAAATTTTCGAACTCTTTCTTCCTTTCTTCTCCGACGATCTCGATGGCTCCCCGACGATCCTCCGCCGCTGCTAAGGGCAAGGCCCCCGCCGAGTCATCGGATAGGGCTACGTGACGTGCTTCTCGTCACGAAACTGCTCATCCCGTGCTGTTAGGTAGATGACCTAAAAAACTCTTTTTAGAGTTTTGATTTTACTGTTCCTTCAGAATCTATCTCTTTTTAGAGATGTGATCATACTGCGCCACCCTTTTTAGGGTTCTGGTTGCACAAATCAGTTCGTTCTTCATTTTTATGAAGGACGACTCTCTGCGCAATCGGTTGAACTGTGCTGGCAAAAGTCAGCACAATTTGCTGATTTGTGCGGGACTGCTAGCGCAAACTGATGACTGTTTGTTTACACAATCTGATTATTGCACAATCTGATATTTGCGTAATCTGATGTTGCGCAGTCTGATGACAGAATTTTTGACTTGACTTATACTGAATTTTTGTTTTCTCTGTCTGATGCAGTTAATACTAGAGAAGATCCCGGATATGAGGACTTTGTAGGGACCCTTTCAGAGTCAGAATATAAAGAGGACCTATCTCATGTGCACTATCCTCAATATGATCTGCCAACCTCCCGTCAGGCTATTTTGATATCCCAAGATAATGAGACTCTGCTATGTTTGATGAATGGACAACCTCTGGAGTCAGCAGACGCTGTCATTCACAAGAAGCCATTATTCTTGTTCAGCGATGCTTTTGAGAAAAGCTCTCAACCGAGGCCAAGGATGGAAGAAAGGATTGTCCATCAGGAGGATAGGACATTCTCGATACCAGATGTTTCCCGCTGCCTCCCCTTATCCCGGTATGCTCATGCGGCTATCAGAGGAAGATGGAATGGAACCTTACACCTTTCCAAGATGCCCGTCCAGAAAAGATTTTTGTGAAGAAGGGGCCGAATAAGAAGGACATGTTCTACAGCTCCTCAGAACGATACAGTGTCTTGTTAAGAGGTTTGAAACCCGGTTGTATTCCGCCGGAGAATTCTTCCTTGTTATTGCCCGTCAGAACTCCAATATTCGCGAACGAGTTTGCGAAGGTCGAAGGGAAGTACCCAGAGCAGGACCTCAGATTGACTGGACTGGTGAATCCAGATTTTAAGAGATGGAACTGCATAGCAAACTGGATTTTGACCAAGTTTGAAAATAAACTTCAGCAAATCAATTTGTACCAAGCAGTGCATGCCACTATTTATGGTTTTGCCCCTAACTCGTAACTGTTCTTGGCTCTAGCAGAAAGATACAATTACAGAACAGGAACTTTCATGACTCCTGGCGGAGAGATCGGGTTTGTACTTCATGAGATGCAGTACATCTCTTACTTGCCAATGGGGGATGCCCCATATGAGAATTTGTCCCAACTAAATGAGTTGGACAAACTTCGGAAAGAGAACGCAGACATGGTAGCAGTCTTCGAAGAACTACTATGTCATTATAAAATCTGTCTCTGTTTTACAAAAGTGCTACATCAAATACCTGCTATTTCTCAAAATGGTTGCCTTATCTGTTCCTAAACCACACTAAAGAAACGAAGACCAAGGAACATGATAGATGCTATCCTGACTTCTTTAGACCATTGAGCAGTACAGAAGTGGTGAAACTGATAGAAGAAAGTGGGGATTTGGATGAAGAGATGAAGAATGATCATCAATGTCCTCCTCTGAAGAAAGGAGATACTCTCGAGAGTTATTTGAGAGTAGGATATAGATTTATGTCAAAAGAAGCCCAATTAGCAGGGTTTTGACATATTGGCTCCGTCGGTTTGTAGTCCCAGGATCCAGTACCGTAGACCGCTTCCATCGTGGTGTTCTTTTTGCCGCTGTTAGATTAGTCTTCAGCTACAAGATGGATCTTTTTCAGCGATGACTTGTAGGTTGAATGCCAGTCTTCGTCTGTACGTTGATCTGATGTTGAAAGCTAAAGGAGAAAAAGAATTTCCTCGGCTAGAATTGTCGTATACATATCTGTTCGGGTGGTTGCTTCTTCACCATCCTACTTTGATGGACCCCGGCATGGGACCAGTCGACGGCAGCTTTTTGCGGAGATACTCTCATAGTAAGTGGAAATACACTTCTTTGAGGGATTGTAGATATGCCCTAAACCTGAGCAAAGGATGGAACTTTTGTTGCACTCCTCCTCTCGCCGGATATGAACAAATGCCGACAAATATGATTGACTCGAAGATACAACCTTTGAGCCGTGCAGCTTTTGAGTGGTTGAAGACAATTCGACCGTCCCATTTGGTGTATCGGTTTGAAGAAGAATGTTATTTAGAGCCATATCTCCCCAGTCGATTTGTTCGGCAGTTCGGGTACGATCAATTCCATGTGGGAAATGCCATGACGTGCCTTCAAGGAAAGGGTTTCTTGATAGATGGGGCCCGAGCTTGGGCTTATTATAATGCTCGAGATACGAAAGTAACATTCTCGATGCCAGTAAATAGCAATCATGGCCCTCGGATGCTATTTACATACTCAGTATTCTATACATCTTCGAACACCTTTGCTGTGAATTTTAATCTCGCAGATAGCTTCGCGTCTTCAACAAGATTGAAGAAGGAGGAGTCGTCATGTCGCCCAGGAAATGATGAGGTACATGAACCAGTAGATGCACCTCTAGAAGCTTCAAGGGACATTATGTTCCCTGAAAAGGTAAACGCAGCATTGCGTATTTTTTGAAGGTAGGTAGATCTCCAGCCAAGAAGAGGAGAAGAGGGAGCCTCCCGCTCCGGCAGCGAAGAAGAGACTGGTCTTAGATCATTCCTCTGAAAAGATTACTAGATCTCAATCTCGGCAGCTGGCCGAGACAATTCAGCAAGAAGAAGCTACCACACCGACCTCTGTTCAAAGACAAGTCGAGACAATAAATAGAGAGTCCTGAAAGACCTCTACACAGAAAGAAAAGGTTGGTCCATAGAAGTCAAGTTTTGTCTTCGATCGTGGCAGATGCTACAGAAATCACCATGTCTTCTCCCACCCTGTTTCTGAATCTGGGAATAAAACTCTTAGTCCAGAATAGGGAAGAGTTTGAGCAGAGGGAAGATCTGGATTGGAAAACTGAGGCCGAAGAGCTCAGAGAAAATATCATGGAGGAAGAGCAAGATGTTGTACGACCTCTTTCACCTGTCGCGGAGACGACTCAACTTCCTCCTACTCCTAGGACCCTCCGCGAAAAGGAAGATCGTGAAGTGATTGCAGCTCTAGAAGATTGCAACTATAGCCCGCTAGAGGACTATATTGACCAAGCTGTAACTACCAGCAGGAATGCACCAGAAGAAAGCGAAGATGAGGAGAGCTCTTCGTCCGAGAATATTGATAAGATATGCAAGATCCGAAAGGGATGATGAAGTGCATATATCTCCTAATGCTGCCGATGATACCTTAGCTCCTAACAGGAAGTTGAGGTAGAAGCATCTCCAGAAACTGTCGCTGATACCTTGAATCCTGAAGAGGATGTTGAGGTAGAGGCATCTCCAGAAAAAGCAGCAGATGAAGAAGCTCCGGAGGAAACTCCCGCCACTGATCCTCAAGGTATAGAATGAAATTAGCAATTCTTTTAAATAGATTGATAGCTAACATCTTTATTTGTATTTCCTGCAGATCGTGAGACTCCTCCAGCACCTCCGACATGCACGAACATAGTGCTGTAACGACGATGATTGCTAGTAGCAGTCATCATTTATCCTGTAGTTCTGAAGCGGGCAGTAGCCAAGCTGTTATGGCTGAAGCTACCTCTGTTCAGCTAGAGTCTATTCCTGCAGATAGGCTCATTGCTGGATTCAACCATGGTAAGACAGTTTACATCTTTAATCTTCTTGAACAATAACAAACAACAGGCAAAATGACAATCTTTACTTTTGCAGAGGAACAACAGGAGGGGCAACTAGCTACTTTGGCTCCTTTATTCAAAGAGCCCGCTGTCCAGATGCGAGAGATTGAACAACCTACGGCCTCGTCATCAACAGGAGTAGCTGCAACCCCTGGTGCTCTGGCGACTAATCAGCTCGTAATCCAATCATTCACCAGATGTTTCTTCGAGTCTTTGGGACCTCTAGTTATAGAATAATGGATAAAGAAGATACAGATTTTTTTATGGTTAGAGGTCCGACTTCTTTCCTGGTGAAGGCCATCCGGGAACAGGGTGATGAGGCTCAGGCCATTCTCCTTGATCATATATTGAATGAGCTAGAAATCTCCATAAAGAACTACAAGAACTCAATAAAGGGGAATTGGAACCTCTAGTACAGGTAGAGTTTGAACGAATGGCTCAAGCAGCTGACATTGAAAGGGTGAATCTCCAGAACCTTTGGAGGCTTATTCTGTAAAATCTGCTGAGTATCAGTCCAAGCTAGAATCAGTGACCTTGGTGGCTGAGAAAGAGAGCAAAGAGCTGCTGAGCTAAGAGTAGAGATTACTCGTCTCCAGAAAGAATTAGAAAATGAAGTTACTGATCATCAACTTGCAATCCAACAACAATGCTCTGATTCAAGAAAGGGATGAGTACGTGGCAGCTCAAGATGCCGAGATTACTCGCCGAACGGTGACCATGCCCATTTCAATGAAGAAAGCGGGATGGAAGAGGCCAGAAGGAGGGTGATGTCTACTCGTGAAGAGCGGCTACAAACTCTGAAGCAGCAGATTGCTAATCTGATAATGCCTCCGTCTTAGCAGAACATTTTGTATCTTTATGTTTTTGTAATGTCTCTATTTTGATTAAAAAAGACATTTTGTTGTGGCTCCATTATTTGTTGCATATCTTGTTCAGATATAAATAATAGAGATAGCAAATATATTCAGAGGTGCAAGACATGATATATTTCTTGATGATTTTGTAGGAAAATAATTATCATTATATCTGCTCAGAGGTAATATGGACGGGCAGAATATACGAATATTATTATTTCAATTGACAACTTAATCACAGATGATAAGTTGCTGATGTGGATGAACGAAAATGAATAATGAATAGATGAACGGATAAACCGTCTGATGGTAATGAACGGGTGAACCGTCAGGTGATAATAAAAACGGATGAACCGTCGGGTAATGATAAATGAATGGATGAACCATCGGATGAATGTAAATGAACGGACGAACCGTCAGATGAATATGAACGAATGAATCGTCAGGTTGTAATAAATGAACGTGTAACCGTCAGGTGAAATGTGAACGGATGAACCGTCAAATGATTGTGAATGAACGGACGAACCGTTGGATGATGATGTCATTTTATTGTTTGAGGAACCTCTGCCTATAAATAGAACAAAAATCTGACAAGAATGAACACTTCCACTTTTCAACATAAAAATGTCGTCTGGAGATGCATCCAAACAAGCTGAAATTGCCCCGAAGGTTGAGACGGGCATTGAAGAACGTTCTGCTGATCCTGTTCAGCCAATGCAAGTAGAAGCAGGCGAAAGTTCGACTGCACCCAAACTATCGCGAGACATCCTAGATTTTCTGCTTGAACCAGGAAAAATTGAAGAGGAGGAAGCCATGAGGATAGCTGCTTGCAAGTTCCTCGTGGGCTCCAGCAAGGAGGTTCTCGGCTCTTTTGCTGACCGTGTCTTTGAGAAGGACGGCAGTGGTCCGCGTCCCAATGTTAAGAAGGATGATAGTGATCTCCCTTAATATCATGTACTATCATTCATGATGAAATAAAATTTTATTTATGAACTTGAACTTGTCTGATGATTTACAAGCATTTACATTTACACATAGTACTTTTGTCACTTTCCGATCCTGGAATACGTATTTTAATACGTAAATCGATAAATTGTATTTACTTTGTATTTATACCATATTTATATGCTGTATTTCTTCATGTATTTTCCAAAAATATTCGACAAATATTATTTCGTAATTTATTTTCTGCATTTGGGCCTACAGTTTTGGCTCATTTGGGTAACCTATTCTTGGTTCACCAATGGTTCATCATGAACCCCTTGGTTCATCATGAACCCATGGGTTCAAGATTCTATATAATAACTCTTCTCCTTCTCTCTCCTCACATTTATCTCATTTCATTTATTTTCCTCCACCAACCAAGGCAAGTACCAACTTGCTCAAGAGAGGGATCCATAAATGTTGTTGATGTTTTCTTACAAAGTTATTTGTCAAAATATGTTTTTCTTCTTATTCTATACTAGTTTAGAACTTGAAATTTTTTATTTTGAAGCTTTAATTTTTGTAGATCTAAGTTTTAACCATTTTCGGATCTTCTTGGTTTTGATCTAGCAAACTTCATTATTTTTAAGTTTTGATGGTTCCATGTTGAAGAGAATTTTATTCTACCCAATTTTGACCTTTGAAAAGTTGGATTTGGACTTATTTTGACCAAGTTATGGACTTTTGAAGCTTTGGATTCAAACCATGAAGTTCTTGCTGATTTGGAGAAGACAGTGAGCAGTGTGCGCGAGCTTTTTAGCTTGCGCCACTGAGCTGCACGCGCTCTTTAGCGCAGCGCTGTATGGACCCCATACGCTGCCTTTTGGAAGCGTATGTCTGGCATTCGCTGCCTTGACAAGGAGTCGTATGGACCTCATACGCTACCTTGACAAGGAATCGTATGGACCTCATACGCTGCCTTGATGAGGAGTCGTATGGACCTCATACGCTGACCTGAACGTACGCTGACCTGAGCGTAGGCTGACCTGAGCGTATGCTGACCTGAGCGTAGGCTGACCTGAGCGTAGGCTGACCTGAGCGTAGGCTGACCTGAGCAAAGGCTGACCTGAGCGTACGCTGACCTGAGCGTAGGCTGACCTGAGCGTAGGCTAACCTGAGCGTAGCCTGACTTGAGCGCGCTTTGACCTGGACTCCCCTATACCTTATATTTTTATATATATATATTATATTGTATATATATATATGTAAATGTTTGTGTATGTTTATATCCTTACGCCTTTGGTCCTGAGCATGATATGAGCACTAATGTAACCCCGGTGAACAAAGTGTTCCTACCTGATACTTGTACCTGAATGTCCCAGTTCTGGTACATGCTCGACAAATGACTCGTAACTCCATATGGCATATTTGCAATGATGCGTTACACCAAGGAGGGTAGAACATGTTGACATACTGATTGACATGGATCCTCTTTTGGGGTACTCGTACTTGAGTACGACATTTAGGAGGATAATAATGCAGGCCACAGCTTGTGAGTCCAAGATTTCACCTAGGGTTAAACTAGGCAACTAAATATACTAGATGCATGGGGAGGGCAGAATCCCGAGATCGTGTTACACCAGCCGCCTTGAGATATTGTCTTGACGTGCCGGCTGGTCTCCACGGATACTGTATCATCCGCAACGAGTGGATGACTGTATCCGATTAATTCCTGCTATATATTATATGTCTTGGCAAGGTGGCCTTACGAGGGACCTGTGCTCAATGACACATGTCTACGCGAACCCCTGGATTGGCTAGCCTTGCTGGAAAGATACGATCTGAGGATTTTGAAATAACATGATGCGAGGATAACCTCGTCCCACTAGAAACTCGTAGACTTGATTGGCCGCGAAAATGACTTGCGTGTATCTTATTACCTTCCGTGAATAACTGAGGGAAGCGAACTGTCATGGTATGGGATCCAACCCATGTTCTTATTTGATTGTTAGGTTGGTTATCGTACTACGACAGGCTGTAGACCGAAGTTATGAACGGAAGACTTATTCTGGTTGTGAAGTGCTACTCTTGTGAATGACTGAGGAACATGGTCTATCATGGTGCATGATCCAACCAATGTTCTTGTTTGATTGTTGGGTTGGTTATTGTGCTGCGATAGGCTGTCGACCGAAGTCACGATCAGGAGATTTTATTATTTATACCCTTTAACTTATGTGAAAGTTATAGAGTACGACGCGTCCCGACTCCATGCGGCACCTTTTGTCCTTATTTGGTTGTAAGGGTGCCATATGGGTTCGAGGATGTGGCTACCCTATAATGGTAGCATAAGTATTACTATTATCAATCATTCTATTAACTGGGTTTTTAATCTTAACTCTTGTGCCCCTTTGGCGGTACTTGCTATTCGGGGCTGACCCCGCTGGTTTTATTTGGCCAGATCTCGTAGCAGAGCCAGAGGACACGATCTTCCTCCCTGACATCCATGGTGCATACTAGGAGCATGGCGGTTCGGGGACTCGAGTGGGTTTCTTCTCCACCACTCCTGCTTATACTTTGTGCGACGTTTAGCCACCGGCACCTGTTAGCCGGATTACTTGATATTTTGTGTCAGTACAGAATTATAAATAAACAGACTGCAGCTGTGTATAATTTTGTACTCCTGACTATCCGAGATAGCTAAATTATAAAGCTAGTCTCTCATGACCATTTTGATGAAGCGTCGGGGACGCCTTACTGCTTTATCTTTAATAATCATTTATTTGCTGATGTGTGATTTGATTGATTGAGACATAGAACTCTGTGGGACTATAGGAGACTTGATTGTAGCATGTACCCCCTAGTCTCTCGACAGCCACGATCGCTGTATGACGTTACGTACCTCATATGGAGTAGCTGGCCAAGTCCGTCTTCGTATTTCGGTACTGGGGCGTGACAAGGTTTTAGTGGTGGCCCATGCAGGTCTGTTTTTCAGACTTGTGGGATATTGCAAATTATTAGGAGTCTCAATCAAAACTTGTTCCCCTTGGAATTCTGTTTCGAATTCTCTGTCCTTGCCTTGATCTCTAACCTGACTTGCATCCTAGAAATCTTCCTCGTTCGGACTTGATAATCTTATATCTTTCTCCATAGGAGTGCTTCATTCTCAGTAGCGGGTGAGGCCCATAAGGAAGAGCAGCGAGAGCATGGCTCGACTGGGCACCAGCAGGGGAGAGAACCTTCCCTAGGGCAGACCCGAGCAGAAATGGAACCAGAGGCAGTGCAGCCGCAGGTTATTGAAACTCCTACAGCACCAGCAGCGACGGCAGTACCAGATGCCGTAGCACTCCTGGAGATCATCCGGGGGATTCTTGTCACTCACCAACAGCAACAGACTCAGCAGCAGGAGCAGAACGTGTTGCTGAACCAAGGGATTCAGTTAGCTCTTGAGAGGAGTGCCGGGGCTGACTCGGGAGCATCAGGAAGGTTCCGTCGCTTGAACCCGAGGTATTTTGATGGCACGGAGGATGCCATCACTGCGGATGCATAGATTCAAGACATTGAAGCCATTCTTGTGGCAGCCAAGGTTCCAGATGATGAGAAGGTTGATCAAGTCAAATTAGTACTTCATGATCTTGCCCGCGACTGGTGAGCATCAGAAGAAGTTGGTATAAGGCACCCTGTTCGTTGGACCACCTTCAGTGAAAGATTCAAGGCCAAGTATTTTGGCGTAGTAGCTCGATATGAGCTCCAGCAGAAGTTTATTAGTCTCAAGCAAGCAGGCAAGACCGTAGATGGGTATGCAGCAGAGTTCTGTAGATTGTGCCGTTTCGCCCCAGCAATGGTGGCAACGGAGCCAGAGAAAGCTATGAGGTTCCAGCAGGGACTTCATTTGGAACTATTACAGCTTGTGGAGGGACACGACTACCAGACGTTTGACGTTGTTTTGACGGCCGCTCGGAGGCACGAGCTTACCCAGCAGAGGTTGGCATCGAGGACAGGAGGTCAGAAGAGATCTCATTCCTAGGTTGGAGGAGGAGCAATGCAGCGAACATCGGCACCAGCACCCGGTGTACGTATTCATGATGCAGGAGCACCGCGAAGGACGGCCGTGTCAACTAATACAGCGTCGGTTCGGCATCAGCAGCCGAGGAACCAAGCAGCGTCAGAGAGCACCCCAGGGCTGTACATTCTGTGGGAAGGCAGGGCACACGAGGGAGGTGTGTCGGTCAGCGAATGGCTTATGCTTGAGGTGTGGTAGTTCAGACCACCGTATTTCCACTTGTCCTGTAATGCAGAGGCCAGGAGGGCCAGCTCAGCAGTTTCCAGCGTTGCCAGCTCCGGTGGCAACCCCGAGTGGAGGGCCAGTATTAGCAGTGAAGCCCCTAGCCCAGCATCTACCAACGCAGGCTCAGATGTTTCGCCAAGCACAGGAAGCCGAAGGCCCTCAGAGGCAGCAACAACATGGTCGAGGAAGGCCACAACAAGGGGCTCCGCGGGGCCAGGGCCAGGCTCTCACAATATCTTTGGGAGAGGCTCTAGCGTCTAGTGACGTGGTGGCAGGTAAAATTCTCGTCACCTCATTTCCCGCTGTAGCATTATTTGATTCAGGTGCTACTCATTCATTCATCTCTGCACAATATGCTACACGGATTGGACTAGTATTTGAGGCATTGTCGGAGAGGATGGATATACTCACCGGCAATGGGATCGTAGAAGTGAGCAGAGGGCGCTTTTCATGTCCGGTAGAGGTGTGTGGGCATTTATTGCCCGCATTATTGATTGAATTCCCTATGGGGAATTTTGATGTTGTTCTTGGCATGGACTGGTTGAGAGACAGTCATGCGACAATTGATTGTAGAGGGGGTAGGGTCATATTCAGCGTTCCTCGGATGGAACAGTTCATCTTTACTCGAACCTTGAAGATTCAGGCCGGAGGCGTCCTCTCAGCAGCAGTGTCAGAGCCAGGACAGATTCCGAGAGTGGTCGAAGATTTTCTCGACGTCTTCCCTGATGAGCTCCCAGGGATACCACCAGTCAGAGAGGTAGAATTTAGCATTGAGTTGAACCCTGGAACGAGGCCTATTGCAGACAGAGTTTACAGAATGTCGCCGTCAGAACAGGATAAGTTGTATCAACATGAGGAAGAGTTGAAGTCTAAGGGATTCATCCGAGACTGTAAATCGCCCTGGGCCGCGCCAGTGATTCTAGTTCCCAAGAAGGATGGGTCGACGAGGATGTGCATCGACTACCGCAAGCTGAATGCAGTAACAGTGAAGAATAAGTACCCGCTACCAAGGATTGATGACCTGTTTGACCAGTTGAGCAAGGCCAGCGTCTTTTGCAAGATCGATCTTCGATCGGGATACTATCAAGTAAGAGTCCGGGAGCAAGACATACCGAAGACAGTATTCAAATCTAGATATGGGCATTATGAGTTTTTAGTAATACCCTTTGGACTAACCAACGCCCCCGCAGTATTCATGGATTTAATGAACCGCATCTTTCTGCCGCCGTATTTGGATAAATTTGTGGTGGTGTTCATAGATGATATCCTTGTCTATTCCAGCAGTGAAGAGGAGCATGAGAAACATCTTAGGACTGTCTTACAGACATTGAGGGAGCATCAACTTTATGCGAAGCTCGACAAGTGTGAATTCTGGTTAGACCACATTTCATTCCTGGGACATATAATTTCTGGAGCAGGAGTGTCAGTGGATCCGAAGAAGATTGAGGCCGTAGAGTATTGGCCGGTCCCGAGAACGGTTGCAGAAGTACGAAGTTTCTTAAGATTAGCTGGTTACTACAGAAGGTTCGTGGCGGACTTTGCCAGGATCTCTGTGCCCTTAACGCGTTTGACGCACAAGGATGTAGAGTTTGTTTGGTCAGCTAGCTGTCAGGCATCATTTGAAGAATTGAAGAAGAGGTTGATCTCAGCCCCGATCTTGACGCTTCCAGTAGGAGCGGGAGGCTTTACAGTATATTATGACGCATCAGGGAAGGGTCTTGGGTGTGTATTGATGCAGCATGAAAAGGTGATAGCATATGCGTCTCGACAGCTTCGAGACCATGAGAAGAATTACCCGACTCAAGATTTGGAGTTAGCAGCTGTGGTATTTTCACTCAAGTTGTGGAGGCATTATTTATACGGGGATCGGGTAGAGATCTATACTGACCATAAGAGTTTAAAATACGTATTCACGCAGCGAGATTTGAACATGAGGCAAAGAAGATGGTTAGAACTGCTGAAGGATTTTGATTTAGATCTTCAGTATCATCCAGGCAAGGCGAATATAGTTGCAGATGCACTGAGTAGGAGAGACAGTACCTTTATCTTGACCTCGCAGAAGCATATTTTAGAAGACCTTCAGAATATGGAAATTGAAGTAGTTTTACCAAGGGATATAGGAAGAATGACCAGTATGCAGATTCATTCAACCTTAGTAGAGAGGATAAGGGCAGCACAAGCAGGAGATCCAAAGATTCAGAAGTTGCAGTCGGAGTGTGAATCAGGCCGTAGGAAGGAGTTAGTGATTCATGAAGATGGTACGCTCAGGTTTAAAAATAGACTCTATGTACCGAGTGGAGACCTTCGACAAGAAGTTATGTCCGAAGCTCATAGTTCTATTTACTCCATTCATCCAGGAGGAACGAAGATGTATCGAGATATCAGGCAGTTCTTTTGGTGGAATGGCATGAAAAGAGAGATAGCGAGATTTGTATCCAAGTGTCTGGTATGTCAGCAGGTGAAAGTCGAGCAGCAGAGACCAGCAGGATTGCTACAGCCGCTTCCTATCCCAGAATGGAAATAGAAGCACATCACGATGGATTTTGTGACCGGTTTACCTAGATCCCCGGCTGGCAAGAATGCAGTCTGGGTAATAGTAGATCGACTCACGAAGGTCGCTCATTTCCTTCCCTTCCGAGTTGGACAGACTACTGAGCAGCTAGCAGAAATGTACATGAAGCAGATAGTAAGGCAGCACGGTGTTCCAGTTAGTATAGTATCAAATCGGGATACGCGGTTTACTTCCCATTTTTGGCGGAGCTTACACCAAAGTTTGGGAACCAAGTTAATATTCAGTACTGCTTATCATCCACAAACTGACGGGCAATCAGAAAGAACCATTCAGACATTAGAAGATATGCTACGGGCGTGTACCTTGGATTTTGGCGGATCTTGGAAGGATCACCTTCATCTAGTGGAGTTCTCCTATAACAACAGCTATCAGGCTAGCATTCAGATGGACCCGTTCGAAGCATTGTACGGAAGGAAGTGCAGGTCCCCTTTGGCATGGGACGACGTCGGAGAACAGAAGTTGTTGGGGCCAGAGATGATCACGCAGACTGTGGAGATAGTTAAGTTGGTCAGAGAGCGCCTTCGAGTTGCACAGGACCGACATCGTCATTGGCCAGATCAGCATCGTAGGCCTCTAGAGTTCAGAGTTGGCGACCAAGTATTTCTGCGGATTTCACCTACTCGAGGTATCATCAGATTTGGAACCCGAGGAAAGCTTAGTCCAAGATACGTTGGTCCTTTTAAGATTCTCGCTCGGGTAGGCGATGTGGCTTATCGACTTGCCCTTCCGCCTTCGTTAACTGGCATACGTGATGTGTTTCATGTGTCCCAATTACGTGAGTATGTCCCGAATCCGAGTTATGTCCTCGATCATTCTGAGTTAGTCGTTGGTACCGACCTAACTTACGAGGAACAACCCGTGTCTATTTTGGACCGACGAGAGAAGGTACTCAAGAATCGGACGATAAGCCTTGTCCGTGTTTCTTGGAACCATCACTCTTCGGGAGAGTCAACCTGGGAGCACGAGGACGAGATCAGATCTCGGTATTCGTATTTGTTTGACTAATGAGGTATATTTTTTTACGCCTTATTGACACGATTCCATGCTTATCTGCACCTGCTTGTTTTGCACTTGTGATGTATGATAGTAACTGCTATGATAGTTAACTTGTACATGATTGTGCCTTGCTTGCCCTGATTTCACTATCCTGTCTTGGTTGGAATTCCGAGGACGGAATTTTTCTAAGAAGGGTAGAGATGTCACTTCCAGATCCTGGAATACGTATTTTAATACGTAAACCGATAAATTGTATTTACTTTATATTTATACGATATTTATATGCTGTATTTCTTCATGCATTTCCCAAAAATATTCGACAAATATTATTTCGTAATTTATTTTCTGCATTTGGGCCTACAGTTTTGGCTCATTTGGGTAACCTATTCTTGGTTCACCAATGGTTCATCATGAACCCTTGGTTCATCATGAACCTATGGGTTCAAGATTCTATATAATAACTCTTCTCCTTCTCTCTCCTCTCATTTACTTCTCTCATTTATTTTCCTCCACCAACCAAGGCAAGTACCAACTTGCTCAAGAGAGATCCATAAATGTTGTTGATATTTTCTTACAAAGTTATTTGTCAAAATATGTTCTTCTCCTTATTCTATACTAGTTTAGAACTTGAAATTTTCCATTTTGAAGCTTTAATTTTTGTAGATCTAAGTTTTAACCATTTTCAGATTTTCTTGGTTTTGATCTAGCAAACTTCATTATTTTCAAGTTTTGATGGTTCCATGTTGAAGAGAATTTTATTCTACCCAATTTTGACCTTTAAAAAGTTAGATTTGGACTTATTTTGACCAAGTTATGGACTTTTGAAGCTTTGGGTTCAAACCATAGAGTTTTTGCTGATTTGGAGAAGACAGTGAGTAGTGTGCGCGAGCTTTTTAGCTTGCGCCACCGAGCTGCGCGCGCTCTTTAGCGCAGCGCAGTATGGATCCCATGCGCTGCCTTTTGGAAGCGTATGTCTGGCATTCACTGCCTTGACAAGGAGTCGTATGGACCTCATACGCTGCCTTGACAAGGAGTCGTATGGACCTCATACGCTGCCTTGATGAGGAGTCGAATGGACCTCATACGCTGACCTGAGCGTACGCTGACCTGAGCGTAGGCTGACCTGAGCGTACGCTGACCTGAGCGTAGGCTGACCTGAGCATAGGCTGACCTGAGCGTACGCTGACCTGAGCGTAGGCTGACCTGAGCGTAGGCTGACCTGAGCGTAGGCTAACCTGAGCTTAGCCTGACTTGAGCGCGCTTTGACCTGGACTCCCCTATACCTTATATTTTTATATGTATATATTATATTGTATATATATATGTAAATATTTGTGTATGTTATATCCTTACGCCTTTTGTCCTGAGCATGATATGAGCACTAATGTAACCCCGGTGAACAAAGTGTTCCTACCTGATACTTGTACCTGAATGTCCCAGTTCTCGTACATGCTCGACAAATGACTCGTAACTCCACGTGGCATATTTGCAATGATGCGTTACACCAAGGAGGGTAGAACATGTTGACATACTGATTGACATGGATCCTCTTTTGGGGTACTCGTACTTGAGTACGACATTTAGGAGGATAATCATGCAGGCCACAGCTTGTGAGTCCAAGATTTCACCTAGGGTTAAACTAGGCAACTAAATATACTAGATGCATGGGAGGGCAGAATCCCGAGATCGTGTTACACCAGCCGTCTTGAGATATTGTCTTGACGCGCCGGCTGGTCTCCACGGATACTGTGTCATCCGCAACGAGTGGATGACTCTATCCGATTAATTCCTGCTATATATTATATGTCTTGGCAAGGTGGCCTTACGAGGGACTTGTGCTCAATGACACCTGTCTACGCGAACCCCTGGGTTGGCTAGCCTTGCTGGAAAGATACGATCTGAGGATTTTGAAATAACATGATGCGAGGATAACCTCGTCCCACTAGAAACTCGTAGACTTGATTGGCCGCGAAAATGACTTGCGTGTATCTTATTACCTTCCGTGAATAACTGAGGGAAGCGGACTATCATGGTACGGGATCTAACCCATGTTCTTGTTTGATTGTTGGGTTGGTTATCGTACTATGACAGGCTGTGGACCGAAGTTATGAACGGAAGACTTGTTCTGGTTGTCAAGTGCTACTCTTGTGAATGACTGAGGAACATGGTCTATCATGGTGCATGATCCAACCCATGTTCTTGTTTGATTGTTGTGTTGGTTATTGTGCTGCGATAGGCTATCGACCGAAGTCACGATCAGGAGATTTTATTATTTATACCCTTTAACTTATGTGAAAGTTATAGAGTACGACGCGTCTCGACTCCATGCGACACCTTTTGTCCTTGTTTGGTTGTAAGGGTGCCATATGGGTTCGAGGATGTGGCGCTACCCTATAATGGTAGCATAAGTATTACTATTATCAATCATTCTGTTAACTGGGTTTTTAATCTTAACTCTTGTGCCCCTTTGGCGGTACTTGCTATTCGGGGCTGACCCCGCTGGTTTTGTTTGGCCAGATCTCGTAGCAGAGCCAGAGGACACGATCTTCCTCCCTGACATCCATGGTGCATACTAGGAGCATGGCGGTTCGGGGACTCGAGTGGGTTTCTTCTCCACCACTCCTGCTTATACTTTGTGCGGCGTTTAGCCACCGGCACCTGTTAGCCAGATTACTTGATATTTTGTGTCAATACAGAATTGTAAATAAATAGACTGCAGCTGTGTATAATTTTGTACTCCTGACTATCCGAGATAGCTAAATTATAAAGCTAGTCTCTCATGACCATTTTGATGAAGCGTCGGGGACGCCTTACTGCTTTATCTTTAATGTTCATTTATTTGCTGATGTGATTTGATTGATTGAGACATAGAACTCTGTGGGACCATAGGAGTTGTAGCATGTACCCCTATAGTCTCTCGACAGCCACGATCGCCGTATGACGTTACGTACCTCATATGGAGTAGCTGGCCTAGTCCGTCTCCGTATTTCGGTACTGGGGTGTGACAACTTTTTAAGGAACTTGCCATTGATAGGCATCATTGCAATTCGACCGTCGAGCTCTGAGAGTTGATAGGCTCCATTTGAGAAGACTTTGCTTACAACATAGGGACCTTCCCACTTCGCGTCGAATTTGCCTTTGCTCATATGAGTCATAGTCATAGGACGTCTGACTGTTAGAACAAGTTCTCCTTGTTGAAAGGTTCTGACCTTAACTTTGCGGTTGAAGGTCTTCGAAATACGAGCTTGGTATAACTCAATATGTTGCTGAGCCATTAACCGCTTCTCGTCAAGTGCTTCTAATTCTTGAAGTCGAAGAAGATCGTTATTCTCTGTAGTGAACTCATTAGCAATGGCAATCCTTAAAGAAGGAATTTGAAGTTCCAGAGGAAGAACGGCTTCACAGCCATACACCAAAGAAAAAGGTGTAAAGCTTGTAGGGTTGCGGACCGTAGTTCGGTAGGCCCATAGACATTCGCCAAGCTTTTCACTCCAATTCTGTTTGTTAGTGGATACAAACTTCTTGAGGAGCTTGATAATGGTTTTGTTGAAGGCTTCAGCTAATCCATTTGCAGCAGGATTGTAAGCTGTCGAAGCGACATTGTCAATTCTGTGATCATCGCAAAATCTGGTGAACTTCTGGCTAATGAATTGAGGTTCGTTGTCGTGGATAATTCGTCGAGGTACACCAAATCTATAGATGACATGGTGTTTGAAAAATTGATGACACTGCTTAACTTCAGCCAGAGGTATAGCTTCGGCTCATTTGGAGAAGTAATCGGTTATTGCTAGTATAAACCGATGTCCTCTAGAAGAAGGAGGATTGATGGGTCCTATGATGTCCATGCCCCAAGCTTCAAAAGGCCAGGAAGCAGCAGTCGGATGAAGAAATTCCGACGGTTGATGAATAAAATCTGCATGGATTTGACAGGCTCGGCATTTCCTTGCATATTCGATGGCGTCTGATACCATAGAGGGCCAGTAGTAACCCATTCGTCGGATGCGATCCTGTAGTTTAGGACCAGGTTGATGTGCTCTACAGACACCGTCGTGAGCTTCACGCAACACCTATTTTGCCTCATCACCAGCGAGACAGCGTAAGAGAAGACCGTCATAGGTTCGCCGATAAAGAGTCTTGGTGGTTTGATTGTAGTAGAATCGAAGAGATCGTCGTCGAACACTTGTAGCCTCCTTAGGATCTTCAGGGAGTATGTCGTGAACCACGAAGTCGATGAAAGGAGTTCTCCAGTCTTCATCGATAACGTTGACTTCAACAAAGTTGTTGAACTCAATATTACGATTGTTTTCGATGCAGAATAATTCTCGGTTGGAGATAACTACCACTTGTTGTCTTTTAATAGGGATGGCTAAGACAGCTGCAAGGTTGGCTAAGGCGTCTGCTTCGGTATTGCAAGCTCGACGAATATAGTCGATGAAGAAAGCTTTGAATGATGTAGCCATGTTGATCGCTGCTTCATGATAAGGCACCAGATCTTGATGTCGAACTTCATAGGTTCCTCTAACCTGATTGACAACTAGCTTAGAGTCGCCATAGACTTCGAGATATTCGATATCCAATTGCTTGGCTAACTGAAGGCCGATGAGTAGAGCATTATACTCCACTACATTGTTGGAACAGGGTTCATCTAGAGAGTAAGCTCTTTGGATGGTCAATCCATCTAGAGAAACGAGAACAACTCTGACTCGTACTACAATGGCACCATTTGGTCTAATTCAGGATGCACCTCGAAGAATAGACGCCAGGTCGAAATTCTTCAGAGATCAGGTTGACTTCTAGCGTCTCGTCCGGAATTTCATCGTAAAGCTTGGATGTTTCTGGTACGGGATGAGCCGCCAAGAAATCTGCCAATGCTTGACCTTTGACAGACTTTTGAGAAACATACACCATGTCATATTGGGCTAGAAGAATGGCCCATGTAGCCAGCCGAGAATTGAGTGTATTGGGCTTTTTTATGAGTACCCAAAGAGGGTTAACTCGAGATATGACATGAATAGTTTGACCAATGATATAATACCTTGTCTTTTGAACAGCGAATATAAGGGCTAGACATTCTTTTTCAACCGGACTATAACGGTGTTCAGCACCAATCATAGTACGACTGAGATAGTAGATGGCTTGTTCATGACCCTCTTTATTCTTTTGGGCGAGTAAAGCACCCAATGAATGATCCATAGCACGGACGTATATTAAGAATGGAATGCCCGAGATTGGTGGCACCAAGACTGGTGGTTTCATGAGATATCGTTTGAAGTCGCCGAATGCTTTTTGATATTCTTCAGTCCAAATAAAAGATACACCCTTCTTCATTAGTTGAGTGAATGGTCTGCAGCGTCCAGACAAGTTCGAAATGAATCTCCTGATGTAGCAAGTCGACCTTGGAATCCTCGTAGCTCTTTTAGGTTGCGTGGAGGACGCATCTCTTGAATGGCTTTGATCTTCTCGGGATCCACGTGTATACCCTTAGAGGTAATAACGAAGCCGAGACTTACCACTAGAGACACCCAAGAATGACTTGGTGGGATTCATCTTGAGCTGATGTTGGCGCATGAGATTGAAGATTGTTCTCAAATCTTGGATATGATCTTCTTTCAGATGACTTTTGACAGCAATATCGTCAACATAGCATTCGACAGTCTTGCGAAGATGTTCTCTGAAAATGGTACTCATAGCCCGTTGGTAGGTTGCACCAGCTTTCTTGAGACCAAATGGCATCATTGTGTAGCAATAGACTCCCCGAGGAGTGCGGAAGGATGTGTGTTTTTCATCTTCAGGATTCATCTTGATTTGATTGTATCCAGAGAATCCATCCATAAAAGATATTCGCTCGAACCCACAGGTATTGTCAATCATGACGTCCGTAATAGGGAGAGGAAATTCATCTTTTGGATATGCTTCATTAAGATCCCGAAAGTCGATGCAGACTCGGACTTCGCCGATTTTCTTCAGGACTGGAACAACGTTAGCTACCCAATCGGGATGTTGTTCTTCTCGAATAAAGCCACAAGCAATGAGCTTCTTGACTTCATCATCAATTGCGTCCATCATTTCAGGCCTGAATCGCCGTTGCTGCTGTTTGACTGGTTTAGCATTAGGCAGAATGTTCAATTTGTGTGTAGCAATTTTGGGATCTAAACCTGGCATGTCTTCGTAACTCCAAGCAAAGACATCAATGTATTCTTTAATGAGAAGAATCAACTCTTGCTCTGCTTCTGGAAGATTCTTGCTAACAAAGATTGGACGAGGTGACCCGCTTTCTCCTACATCAACTTGAACTAGTTGATCTTCAGTAGGAGGTTCTCTTTGTTCAAATCGGAGTACCCACTGATTACCCATCTGTTGAGCCCAAGGATCTGTTTCAGGATTTTCTTCAACGTCCTCTTCATAGCCTTCCGGAAGTTCAGTAGAGACCATATTAGAAGATACGATCACACGATGGACTTCTCCAATGCTGATGTCAGAATCCCATGAGGGAATCAGAAGAGTTAGAGCATTCTTCGCTATCAGAGTCGAAGACTGCTGGGGATAACATCGGAGGAGAAGCATATCCGAGACCTCTTTTGGTCTTGCTGTAATACGTATCAGATTTTCCTTTTGGAACAGTCGTACGAATAGGAGTTCATCTACCCTTACCGTAGTTGAGGCCATTTTTAAAGTCATAACCCATCTTACGGATGATGTCTTTTGATTGTTGACTATAACGACGGAGTTGTAGATGTCCTGTATCGTTAAGTTTGCTATCATCCGTATAGCTGAATTGTTGTTCTGGTCCTTTACTAAAAAGTATTGGACTTTCACCTTTCTTTCGAGCAGGGACAATACGGTAAGAGTCATTTGGATCTTCAAATGAGACTTCTGTTTGAAGAGATTGTACAACTCCTATTGTAAATGATTTGAAGCTATCTAACATATCCAAATAGCATTTAGTATGAAATAACATCAGTATACTGGAAAGTAGATGCTTTTTATTGATCTGTACATTCGTATTTACAGCAGAACCTTTAGCCTTAGCAGGCTTGGTCAGATTAATTACAAGAGGAGAAGAAGAAGAACATGGAAGAGGCTTGTTACGACGGAGGTCGATGACAAGTGGCTCAGAGGAGGTAAGCTCCCTTTTTTTCCTTGTTGTGAGTTAAATCAACAACAAGTGGCTCAGAGGAAATGAGCTGCTTTTTGTCCTTGTTCCGACGTAAGTCGATAACAAGTGGCTCAGAAGAGGTGAGCTCCCTTTTATCTTGATCGCCATCAACCAATTTCTTCTGAACTGGCAAGTGAATAGCCAGTGGTTTAGAAGATTGAGGATGAAAAACACGCCCTTTGATAGGTATGATGAGAGTGTCATTGGGTGCTGCTTCTTGGTCTTCTTCAGTATCCATTGCCAATACCACTTTCATAAATTCCTCCTTGTACATACGAGCGTCGTTGTAATATGCTTCGACACCCTTGAAAGGATAAAGGTCTGCAACTTCCTTGTGAACTTGTCCTTTGTCATCAACATATTTAAAGCATTGATGAAGAGTCGATGGAACAACATTGTGTTCATGGAGGAAGGGTCTTCCCAGAAGAGCGTTATAAGAACAACCATGATTGTCGATGATATAAAAGGTCACCTTTGTGCGAAGATTGCCTATTTAGAGTTTTAGGCGAATCTTACCCAAAGGTTCACTCCTTCCTTGGTTGAATCCCAAGATAGTAGTGATTGTGCTTGAAAGACTATGAACTGGTATCTTCAATGCGTCCAACATCGTCTTTGGCATGATGCTGAGAGCAGACCCTGGATCTATCAGGATACGATCAACTTTCATCGAATCGACATACCCTGTATAGTAGAGAGGACGATCATGTCTATTATCCTCCAGCAGCATATCATCCTGAGTGAAAGTGATATTTGGAATCAACTCCAGGACACTATGACAGTGACGGCAAGAGACTGGTTCTGATTCCGGCTTTTTGAGGAGAGTTTCAGACCTTCACTTAAAGTCTCTCGAGTCTCCTTGGAAAGGCGCAAGAGCTCGAAGATTGATAGCCTAGCCGGTGTATTGGCTAATTGAGCCAATATATCAAAATTGTACGGCTTTTCAAGTCCTGTAAGAGATGATTTCTTCAGGGGTTTATCAAGGCGGACTTGTTGCTTGCCTTTGTCAGCCGTCATTGGCTTGGGAGGAATAGGTACTACAACTGGTGAAGATGTAGAAGGGATCTCTTCAGTAGAAGCAGGTTGTGCTGGAGCAGGTTCAGAAGAAGAAGCAGGATTCTCTTGAGCTTCAGAATGATCTTTCAAATAGGCTTTCCCTGATCTGGTGCCTAACAGAATTTCCTCGTCAACTATGGGGTCAAAAGACACCATGTTGCAAATCTTCGTCTTGCCTTTAGAACGACCTTTATTCATAGAAGAAGAGGAAACCTTGAACTCTGGAGCAAGATCGGGATGAATCCACATAATTTTGCCGTTGTCAAGAGACAAGGGAACGAGATCTTCATTTGGTAGAGCTGGAAGATTCTCAATCTCTAGAGTAGCCTTGGAAATGGGAATGACATCGTATTGTACCATCTGCGGAGGAAAGTCACCGAAATGGACCGAAACCATGTTTGCAGTCACGGTCTTCTCGTCTTGTTGTAGAGTAACGACACCAGCATTGACAAGCTCTTGAATTTTGCCCTTGAGCACGTAGCATGCTCGAGTGGGGTGTCCAATGAACCTGTGGTAGACACTATTTAGGATGATCAGTCTTACCAACTTCATCAGGTTTCTTTGGATCTGGGAGCTGAATCTTGTTGCTTTTGAGTAAGCAATTAAAAATACTTGCAGTATCATTCTCGTCGAAGGAATATTCTACTTTCGGACGAGGTTCCCTCGGTTGCGGTGCAGAAGGAGTAGAAGTGGATGTAGGTTGAGCTACATTAACAGCTAGAGACTCTTTACTCTTTAGATTGATGTTCAGAGTCTCCTTGTTCTTGCGATTGTTCTGACGATTACCGCCACTTGAAGCCTGATGTTCATCCCGGTCGGGATTAGACATTTGTACCCCCAACTGCTTGAACTTCTCAGCACTCACTTCCGCATCTTTGGCGTTGACAATAAAGGATGGCCAATCTTGAAACTGAGTTGAGCCTGTCCACATGCTGATGATAGGCAAAAGATTTGCCATACAGGTGTCTATGGTAACAGCAGCAGGGGTCCCTGGAGGCATTTTCAAGGCTTCTCGGCGGAACCGTTCGATGAAACTCTCAGCAGTTTCATTATGTTTCTGTTTGATTTTGTTGAGGGCTGACATAGTCATGTCGTTAAATCCCTCATAGAATCGTTCCAGAAAGATTTGTTTAAGACCTGAAAAGGAAGTGATACAACCATCGGACAAACTTCTATACCAATCATATGCTACGCCGGCTAAACAACCGATGAACACTCTGGTAAGAAGTGCGTCATTTGGTTGGAGTTGAACAGTCATTGCCTCGAAGTGATTGATGAATTGGCTTGGTGAGGTGCTGCCATCAAACAAAGAGATCGTTAGGATTTTGTACTTTGGCGGGAACGGGACTTCCTTCCATTCAATTGGATAGGGCTGCTTGATCCCCAACCTTTGCAAGTTGTCTTTCTCTTTGAAGGCTTCGAACTGAGTTCGCAAGAGTTTGACAGCTTCATTGGCGTCTTCCGATGACGAAGAAGGAGCAGGTTGAGTCAGAGTAGTAGGAGAAGGAACAGCATTGTAAGCACTACCCCCACCCCTGACTGAGGGTGTGTTGAACTTGTACTTGTACAGGAGGCATTTGAGGAGACACTACCCCCAGCCCAGTATTGACAGGTATCGAAGATGCTATGATCTCTGGACTCGCAGCAGGTACAGTGGGTGGTGTGGCATGTTGTGCCACAATGATAGAATGCATACTAGCAACCATTTCAGCCATGGTCTTTAGCTTGTCTTCAAGTGCAGCGATTCGCTGTTCTTGATTTGCTGAGGTTGAAGCATCTGGATCATCATTGACAACGTATGCCGTGACTTCTCTTGGTACAGTGGAAGACACTGTCTGTTCAGAACTTTCGCTATATGCATCATAGTCGGAGAGAAGAGTCGTCTCCTGACTGAAAAGTAGGAAGACAACCCGAAGTATCTTGAGGAAGATTCCTTTGACCGATTGTATCTCGGCCTCGGGAACTGGTATGTCGAAATACTCCTTCAGAAGATTCTTGAAGTAAATCCAAATATCGTTGGCTGGGTCGGCGAGGTTTGTCATGCTTGGAGCACTTTTACCCCCAGTGTCTCGGGAAGTCATGTTGACAGAAGTGTACAAGACTTCGTCTTCCTCTGACATAGCTTCAATTTAGCAAAAGTCAGACGATCGAAGACAGATCGTTTTGTTGTTTGACAACAACATTGGATGATGACTTTGTGATTGCAACGATGATCAGATGGTTGAACTGGAGGTGTTGAGACGTTGTCCCGCTTTTGCCTGAGATGTTCTCGGAGATCGGGAACAGCAGCAGGACGAGGAAAACTCTGAGGGATCAGTTCTTTGATAATGTTCGGAACATGATTCCGATTCTTCAAATGTTTAGTCCCTTGAGTGTACAGGGAAGTGCTCACTTCATTAGCATAAGTGTCAGGATCTTTGACTTTGGAAGTTTGTCTTTGATGTTTGATCTTCGGCATTGGTTGTTTGCGTTTCGCCGAAGTAGGCCTGTTGAGATAAGTCCTTAGATCTACAAACTCATCCCCAGGGGTTTCTGTTTGAGACAGCAACAATTTTCTCTGTTTGGATCGGGATATTTTGAGAGTTGGGAGGTCTTAGAACTCCCGGAGTAGGCAGAATACCTCTTTGGTCAGTACAAGTTCTCTTGTCATGAAGGAAAGAAGGATCCTTATTTGAAAGAGTTCTAGTACTGTGGTGCAGAGGCACGTTCAGATTGATCTTCTACAGCAAAAACTAAAGAAGATTGAGAAAAGACCAAAGGGACTTTTCCTTTGTTTGTGATGAAGGGTTAGCTAAAGAGCGTTTCCCTCTGTTGTCTTCCAAGTCATGAGACAAGGAAGTTTGAGAAAAGACCAACGGGCCTTTTCCTTTATTTTGAGGAGGAAGAGGAATAGCCAAAGGACTACCCCCAGTGGATTGCTTTGGAGCGACAGTGTGTTTGGGAGGAGGAACAGAGCTCTTCTCCTTGTTATGAGAAGAAGAGAGTTTAGCCAAAAGGCTGTCACTCTTGGATTGCGCAGGAGTAGCTTGCGCATGAATGGATGGCGCACTGGTTTTGGCCACAGAAACTGGGGTTTGCGCATCAGGAGTTCTTGCTATAGAGTGCTTAGAGTGGACTCTGGATGCT
Source organism: Iris pallida (assembly GCA_029216955.1). Lineage (NCBI taxonomy): Eukaryota > Viridiplantae > Streptophyta > Magnoliopsida > Asparagales > Iridaceae > Iris > Iris pallida. The sequence goes on from JANAVB010035343.1 coordinate 36,235, forward strand.
AGAGTATTTGTTTGCGCAGACAGATTGGCAGCCAATTGCGCCAGAGGCATAGGAGTCTTGCACTTAGCCAAGGCAGCATATGAAGTACTCTGTATACTGGTGTAGAAGCATGGAAAATATTAGAATAATGATCCATGCGGCTATGAGTAAGAAGCTTATGCGGCTCACACAGGAGCGGCCCTATGCGGTTCAAAGAAGACTCTCAATCGCATGCGGCTCGGGAGTGTATGCGGTTCAGCAAGGCATATGCGGCTCGATGGACGCCATGTGTGATACTTCCCTACAGCTGGTCGTTTGAGTAGTGGCCTCATTTATTGCTCCAGCACGATTCACTGTGGCGGCCCTGACATAAAGTTTCATAATGGCCTTGCCATAATGACTGACTCGGGAAAAGAAGAAAATCTCTGACCAAATCCGTCAGAAGTCCCAGATTGCCACGTGGCAATCAGTCATATGCGGCTCCCTGAGAACCCGTTCCATGCGGTTCGATACAACGATAGCTCATGCGGCTCCCTGGGAGCACATTCCCTGCGGCCCAATACAACGCCAGCTCATGCGGCTCACAAAGATTACGCATATGCGGCTCGATGAAGCATCGTCCTATGCAGCTTACAAAGAGTATCTCTCTGCGGTTTGAGGATCGTCAATCCTAAGCGGCTCTGACAGGACTCACAATTAAGACACGTGGCATAGGATCAATAAGAGATTTAACCGAATCTCAACAAATATATTTGACATCATCGTCATAATTACTGAGATCAGGGCATATCGCTTATCATCAAGCTAATGGGACACGTGGCGAGCAATCAGACATTGGCATAATCAATCACGAGGATTTAAAGCAGCTAGTATTAATTGCTCATGAGAAGATGCTATCCACATTAATGGCCGAGATTCACTATAATCAGGATCAAGGGTTCAGATAGAATGAAGGAGCACCGACATTCCAAACAGATAATCATTAGCAAACCCTAATGATCACCCCCCACTCTTATAAATAGCCAGCATCATTCCCTTGTAAAAAAAAAAGGTCGGCAACAAAAGAATAAAAAAATAAGAAGAGAGAGATCTACACAGAGAGAGCTCCCCCTTTTTTCTTGATAATCACAGAGAGAGAGAAGCCAGGAGAGCAATCCGAGGAGAGCAAGAAGAGCATTTCTTCATCAACGTCGAGCAGATCTTTCCCGAGCCAAGGCTGCATACTGATCGTCCAAGGAGTAAGGCAGAGCGGCCGTCGCTTTCCCTAGCCTCTATCGTCACCCCCCAGAATCAAAAATAAACAATCGTACTTAGTCTACTGTACCTAGGTTTTCGTCCCTAGGCTTTCTTTGTACGAGCGAGTTTGTATTGTGAGTCTAAGTTCAGTCCTCCGATAATTGTTCTGTTCTTTTACAATCAATGGAAAACACGATGGCGACTCTGCTGGGGACTAACTTCTCTACGGCTGAGGAGTTGGTGACGCAATCAGATGCAGCCAAACTTGGCTCCACACAAAAGAAAGTGGTCGTCCGCTTCGACCAACAGGCGTTCGAAGAGATGCTTTCTGAAGGCAGCGCTGGCCCGGCCCAGAAGCACCCGCACCACGAAGGCTCGCAAAGAATGGAGACCGAAGTCATTTGCTCCTCCTCAAGCCCTCGATGGGATGCCCTCTGTTGCTCAAGACGGCGAGAAGGATTCTCCTGCGGTCCCACTTCAGATCGTAGGTAACTCTGCTGTCCCCAAGTCCAGCAGAAAAATATTATGATGCTGGACTTGCAGGGACAAAGAGGGACTCTACGCGGACCGAACCGCAGAAGAGTATTAGCCGCAAGGAGAAAGCCCATGCGGCTACATCCGCCAACCGCATGAAGAAAACTCATGCGGCTCCTGTCAGCCGCATAACTTATGCGACTACAGTTTCCGACAGCATGGATGAGACTCATGCGGCCAGTAAAGTCAATCGTTTGTAAAAAACCCATGCGGCCACAGATGCCAACCGCATGCGGCCAGCCTGCACGGTCGTGACCCCTAGCCGCATAAGAACTCGTCCGACGACAGGAGACAACCGCATACAGACAGCCTGCACGGTTTTCGCTCCCAGCCGTATAGCATCTGCTCCATGCTCCTCTCGATCAGTTTTCGACCGTCTTTCGTACTGTCCGAACCCTGATGACTCTTGGGATAAGCCAGACTCTGTGATGTTCAACTTGGACTCTTCCTATTATGCACCCACAAGTGCTAGAAAGAAGAAGTCTAGGACAGCGCGTGCTCATCAAGCCCAGACAGCTGCCCCAACCTCTGACTATCAGGGCATCCCGCTAATTATCACACGGGCCTCTAATGGGAAGTTGTACAGAACCGCTCAAGTCCAATCCCCGGCGGCGAACGGACAGAGTGGTTCCTCTGACCTGCGTGAGGCGATCCTCCACAAACGCAAGGAAAGAGAAGGGGCCTCGGCGTGCAAAGAATCCTCACATGGACGTCACTGCACCCAGATCATCGTCAACTGCTGCTGCAACAACACGGCAGTGACGGAAGATCGTCCATCCGTCTTCCACAGACTACAGCACCCGAACTCAGAAGATGAGGCACCTCCTGTTGTCTCCTGTAATTTGCTCAGAAGGTCCCCGCTGAGGGGAGAGGGAAGAAGACAAGCATCTCCAGTCCAAAGATATCAGCCACTACAGCTAAGAAATTGTCGGCTAAACGGTTGCCCTCCACCAGAGTATACCAATACACCCGTTCGAAGACAAAATCTGCTGCAACAGGAGACTCATCGTCCCCGACCCTGGGGGTCGTAGGAGCTGGGGGTAGTACTCCTCCGAACGTCTACAATAATCCAACGTTTCAAGGAGACGAACCCCGAGAAACAACCCTCCCATCGGGTACAACAGATTCTGATGTCCCCAAGGACATCCATGATTCTCGAGATGAAGCAAGCTCCGAAGCTGGGGGTACTGTCCCTTCCGAGTCCGAACCTGAAGAGAACAGCCCCACATATCCAGATGATTTTTCGACGCATGGGTACGACTCGGAGGGTACATCCTCCACCACTCCCTCCGTCACTCCTCATGTGAAGACGGTATTCATGACAGACAGCAATCAAGGCGGTTCCAGCGATCGCCAGCGTATCGACACTTTGGAGGCCATATTGCATGCCTTGGTCAAGTCTGTAGCCGAGATCAAAGCGGCACTTCCTACTCTGCAGGGAGTGACACCTGGCTAGACAAGCACGGGTCCCGCAATCAACGTAGATTCAAATTCAGCGGCACCAAACCAGGATAATAATCCTCCCGAGATAACGGCCCCTATCGTGACAGATGAGGCCCGAGAAGTAAGAAGAGAGGTTCAGGAGCTCCGAGCAATGTTCCATGCCCGAGAAAACTCTCAAGACCTCAGAATACGGCAACCATATCCTGCTGAATGGAGGGATGTTCCCTTTCCGCCAAGATATAAGCCGTTCAATATCAACCCATATGATGGCAAGACTTCAGCAAGTCGATACATCACTTACTTTGAGGTCACTACCGACCATCTGCCCCATGATGACGCTATTCACGCGGTTATTCATTGGGGCATTGGAAGGAGTCGCCTTCGATTGGTACGGTAACCTGCCAGACAATTGCATCCACTCCTTCGCTGGCTTCAAACGCTTGTTCTTGGAGAGGTTCTATGAGGTAGGGCAGGACGTTACGATGTCTACCCTCATGGACGTCGTTCAAGGAGAGAAAAAACTGACAAAAATTATATTGAGCGGTTTCGTCAAGCCGCAATGAAGTTACCATCTGGCAACCTGGACTCTTCTTTGATTGAAATTTGCCAAAAGAGACTACTTCCAACAATTAGTCTCTGGATGGGCGAAAGTCAGTTCAAGGACTGGAAGGCTTTTATCATCAGTGCTACAAGTGCTGAAGAACGATTGAAGAAGGCTCGCCAACTGGGGTTGCATATCTCGGAGGGAGAGAACAAGAGCAAGCGTCCCAACACCAGCAACGACAATGGGGGTAGCCCCTCCAACAACCGGGACAACAAAGGCAAGCAGGCTAGTGACCGATACAGCCCAGAAGCCCGAGCCACAGCCGGCAGACAAACAATGGCCTCAAATCACTTATTCCTTTGAAGACGGTCACGTCAAGCCTATCTTGGACATGCTTATACAAGGAGATAGGATTCAGCTTCCTCCACCAAGACGGGAGCCTCGGCCGGCTGATCTGGAGAACCCAAAGTTCTGCCATTACCATCGCTACGTCCACCATGCTACACACGATTGCTACCAACTAAAACGGTATATCCAAAACCTCATCGATTCGAATGCCCTGGCCATCGATTTCGAAGAGGTAACCGTGGCAGCCAACATGGTGTCCGTACAATTCGGCAGCTTCCCTCCAACAGAGACTCAGGACGGGGTTATACCCATCCCTCTGGCAACAATGGAGATTGCTAATCTGTCGCCTGCTCACGATCAAGCCGCTGGTCTAGTACCCCTCACCACATCACGAGGGGAAATCATGTGGGTCCATCCGGACCTCCACGAGGTAACTCAGCCTTCTCCACCTTCTAAAAGGAAAAGTGAAAAAGTCAGATCCTGCCGCACTGCCTCGGCGGAAGAAGAAGAAGTCTCGGCCGTCACTACTCGATCTGGAATACAAGCCCAACCGGTGACCGAAAACGCGACTGATGATCATCCGCCCACTACCAATGATGCTCCGGGACCGGCTCAGCCTTCGACGACCGACAAGCCTAGGCCGAAGGAGACTCGCTTCGACAAGTCCCTCCGGAAGGAGACACCTCAGGGGCTGGAGAGGCCCTACAACTTTGACATCTTAGCACAATTAGCTAATATCCCGGCCAAATTGTCTTTATATGAACCTCAGGCTCTCAAAGGATGTCCGCACGGCTTTAAGTGAGGCGCTCCAAAATGCCGACGCATACTTGGCTCAGGTCAACCTCACGGAAGATAACCAACCTGCAGAGCTCCAAGATAGTGCGTGTATGGGAGCAATGCCCAATATCGTCTTCTCTTCGCAAGATATGCTCATCAAAACTAACCTGCATGATCGCCCGCTATACTACACTGGATACATCGGCGACGTAAAGGTGGACCGAATGCACATTGATCCTGGGTCCTCTATAAGCATCATTCCGAAGGGTCTGCTACATCATCTTCGTATTCCGATGCATCGCCTGACACCTACAAGCACCATTAGCGGTTTCAATTCGGACAGGAGCTACCCAATAGGGAAGATCCGTTTGAAGTGTCAGATCGGCAATCTCCAATCAGAAGTCACCTGTTATGTCATAGATGCCGACACTTCTTACAATATCCTTCTAGGGCGGCCTTGGATACACGATTACATGATCGTGCCTTCCACGCTACACCAGTGCTTCAAATATGTCGATAAGCACGGCTTCGTGAGGACAGAGTTTGCCGATATCGATCCCTTCAAGGGGGTCGAATCTTATTACTCAGACTCCTGTCTGTACGAAAAATCAAAGAAGCATCTGGTCGAAGAAGATGTGCAAGCTCACAACAAGACGGCTACAGGATCAGAAGAACCTCTAACGATCCACCTTCAGGCTCGCAAACCGGGCAATTCCGAACCCTTACGGCCACTGCATAAGGACGCAATCAGTCTCTCGCACAAGAAGAACAGATAAGAATCCGGCTGCCAAGGTTCGGCCAAGCGCCGAGACCCATAACAGGGACACTTACCATCAGACTACCGAGAGTCGGTCAGCTCCAAACGGAGAAGCCCAATCCCTCCGACAGACCACTCACAATACGCCTTCCCAAGAAGGTTCTTCACCCCGATGCGAGGTCTGACACTTCTAGCGAACCAGCCACCCCTCGCCTCACATCAAGTACCAAACTGGGGGTTGCTAGTTTACCAACAACTCCACGATCTGCTCTGCCAGTTGAGCCTCTGAAGATCAAGCTGACTAGGTCGTCCTCTCAGTCTTCATTTATACAGGAGGTGGCCGAAGAAGAACCAGAATTGGCCAAGTATGTGGCTGCCCACTCCGATACCCCTTCCGCAGATGATGTAATCCCTCTAGAAAAGATGCCTTACTTCATCAATAAAGGGTTATCTTTGAACTACACCGAGCTCAATAAGCTATGTACAATATATGCTATGGAACACGGTATAGGCACTCACCTACATACACAGGTGACAAACGTGTACACCGCCATCCGACTTACTCCAGTAGAAGACACTTACCGAATAGTCGAGGGAGGGGACCACCCGATCATCTTCGGGGACGAACAACCCACATCCCTCGCTATGGAAGAAGTCGACTTCGGGTCAGATGCTAGAAGACTGCCTCTGTATCTCTATAGCCCTCAATCCAAATATCTCATGCAGAAATAGGGGTATGATCTAGAGACAACACCAGGACTGAACTACGAAACTGGACGACGATTACCTTTGAAGTCGCCAGCCCCGGCAGGCAAACCACGAAACTACTATAACAAAACCTGATGCGGTTTAGGGTATGTAACGCCTACTACGACCCCTGAAAGCTCAGATGAAGAATGCGACTGGCAGTCACATTCAACCGGATCACCGACTTCCGACTCAGATACCAGCATCGGAGATGTGTTCAGACAAGTCATGTCAGTCAACATGGCGTTCGCTGACGCTTACGAGGAAGACGAAGACATCCCCGAAATCCTTGAGCTAGAGCCGTGGGCCCAGCAATTAGACGCGCAATGGGAAAAGTGGTTCGAACTGAGAGAACCTCCTACTGAAGATGAGGTCATACAAGTGGATCTCGGCAGCGAATCTTCTCCAAAACCGATCTTTATCAGTAAAAGCCAGACAGACGAAGAACGAGAATCGCTGCTGAAACTTGTCAGAGAATATATCGACGTGTTCGCATGGAGTTACGAGGACATGCCGGGGCTAGACCCCGATATCGTTCTTCACAAACTCAACATACGGCCAGATGCAAACCAGTCAAGCAGCAACAACGACGCTTCCGCCCAGGCATCATGGACGCAGTTGAAGCCGAAGTCAACAAGCTAATAGCCAGCGGCTTCATTCGTGAAGAGCAACATCCTGACTGGATCGCCAACATAGTACCGGTCCTTAAGAAAAATAGGAAGATCCGAATCTGCATCGACTTCCGTAACCTGAATGAGGCATGTCCGAAGGACGAGTTTCCCCTCCCCATCACAGACATCATGATCGACAACACATGCGGCTTTGAACGTATGTATTCATGGATGGATTCTTGGGGTACAATCAAATCAAGATGTCCTCGACGACAAAAAGCACATCATTCCGAACGCCGATTGGTACATACTGCTACACAGTCATGCCATTCGGTCTAAAGAATGCTGACGCTACATATCAGCGGGCCATGAGTATCATTTTCGAGAACATTTATGCAAAACAGTAGAATGCTATGTCGACGACATCGCCGTCAAGAGTCGCCATAAGGAAGATCATCTGCAAGACCTGAGAACGGTATTCGACCTGATGCGAGCCCACAACCTGAAGATGAACCCTACGAAATCATTCTTGGGCGTATCCAGCGAGAAATTCTTAGGCTTCATCATCACGGCACGGGGCATCCATGTAGACCCTGAGAAGACGAAGGCAATCATGGAGATGGGTCCCCCGAAAAATCTCCGCGAACTCAGAGGCCTCCAAGGGAGGCTAGCTTACATCAGGAGGTTCATTTCCAACCTCTCCGGGCGATGCCGACCGTTCACACACCTCATGAAGAAGGGAGTCTCATTCGTATGGGACGAGGAATGCCAGCGTGCTTTCGACGACATCAAAGAATATTTATCGAATCCCCCAGTCCTGGTGGCCCCGATCCCCGGAAAACCATTCCTGCTTTACGTACGAGCAATAGAACACTCCCTTGGTGCCCTGCTAGCACAAAATAACGATGCAGGCCACGAATAGGCCATATATTATCTCAGCCGAATGATGATCGGGCCAGAACATCGATACACCGCCGTAGAGAAAGAGTGTCTCGCCCTGGTATTCGCTATTCAAAAGATGCGGCACTATGTCACAGGACAAACCATACATGTGATCTCGCAAGTCAACCCCCTCAGAGTCCTCATGACTAAACCAGGGGCCCTCAGCTCTCGCCTCGCCACATGGGCAATATTGCTGTCCCCCTATCATATGATCTTCGTCCCGCAAAAGGCTGTTAAGGGTCAAGCCCTAACAGACTTTTTGGCAGCCCACCCAGGATCGGAGTCATCCAGAATCTATGAAAAGATCCCAGACGAGGTCGCCGATTCGAATACAGCCACCCACGATAACATATGGCGAATGTTCTTCGATGGCGCCTCAAGGACCGGACCCAAGGGAAACATCGTCGTCGGGGTCGGAGTGGTATTAATTTCTTCTACTGGGCAGGTGATCAATCGCGCCTACTCCCTCACGGAACCCTGCTCCAAAAATGTGGCCGAATATAATGCTCTGGTCATTGGCCTCCAACTTACAAAACAGCTGGGGGTAGAATACCTTGAAGCATACGGCGACTCCCAACTAATCGTCAATCAGATCAGGGGCTCATACGAGGTTCGCCATGAAGACATGATCCCCTACCATCAAATTGCGATCAACATTATCTCATCATTTGAGGGATTCTTCATCGAGCACGTCCCCAGACTCCAAAATATCGAAGCCGATGTCCTAGCAGGCCTTGCCGCTTCCTTAGCAGTGCCGAACCAAGCTCATCATTCGGTTGACGTAATAGGCCACGAACTGGTCTGTCCCAAGAACAACGTTCAAGCCATGGCAAGTTATTCCACCCAGACGGTCGACGACACACCGGACTGGAGATAGCCGTTCATCGACTTCGTCGTATACGACATCCTCCCAGAGAATCCAAAGAAAGCTACCTCTATCAGATAGCGTTCCCTCAGATTCTTCTACGATACAGAGACGAAAATGTTGTATCGCCGCTCCTACGACGGATTATTGCTCCGGTGCTTGTCGAACGCGGAAGCTACAGAAGCTGTACGAGAAGCTCACGACGGTGTCTGTGGGGCCCATCAACCCGGCCCTAAGCTACAGGACCGCCTTCGCCGGATGGGCTACTACTGGCCCACGATGGTGGCAGATGCGATAGATTATGCCAGAAAATGCAAGGCCTGCCAAGTCCACGCAGACTTCATTCACCGACCATCCGAATTTCTACATCCGACAGTGGCGTCCTGGCCATTCGAAGCATGGGGAATGGATATCATTGGTCCAATCACCCCACCTTCCTCCCGAGGATCGCTTCATACTTGCGATCACTGATTATTTCTCCAAATGGGCGAAAGCTGTCCCACTTGCAGAAGTTAAAACTTCAAACGTGATCAGCTTCCTTAAGCATCACGTTATCTACCGCTTCGGACTACCACGAAAAATTATCCATGATAATGGTCCACAGTTTATAAGCCGTGCATTCTACCGATTCTGCGATAAGCACCGCATTCAGAATGTCACTTCGACACCATACAACCCGGCAGCAAACGGGTTGGCAGAGGCATTCAACAAAACAATCATCAAGCTCCTCAAGAAGTTCGTCTCCTCCAACAAACGCGACTGGAATGAGAAGCTCGGCGAGTGCTTATGGGCTTATCGCACCACGGTTCGAACAGCCACCGGGAATACACCATTCTCTCTGGTGTACGGGAGCGAGGCAGTCCTCCCTTTGGAGACTCAGATCCCCTCACTCCGCGTCGCCCTCACTTATCAATTGACGATGGATGATAACTACCGACGACGACTACAAGAGTTGGAGGCTTTAGATGAAAAGCGCCTCCTAGCTCAGCAAAGGATCGAGCTATACCAAGCACGCATCTCAGGAGCCTTCAACAAGAAAGTTAAAATCAGAATATTCTAAGTGGGCGATCTTGTTCTGGCAGTCCGGAGGTCGATGGTCATGACTCACAAGACCACCGGTAAGTTCCAGCCAAAATGGGAACGTCCATTTGTCATCGAGACCGTGTTCTCCAACGGCGCCTACCGCCTCGCTAAGCAGAACAGAGATTTGCTCATGTTGCCCGTCAACGGCAAGTTCCTGAAGAAATACTATGTTTAAACATCATTCTCCAGATTATCGAGTCATGTACTCCTTTAGTACCACTGAACTCTCATCCATCATTCTCCAGATTATCGAGTCATGTACTCCTTTAGTACCGCTGAACTCTCATCCATCATTCTCCAGATTATCGAGTCATGTACTCCTTTAGTACCACTGAACTCTCATCCATCATTCTCCAGATTATCGAGGCATGTACCCCTTTAGTACCACTGAACTCTCATCCACCCTATTTCAGATTATCGAGCCATGCACCCGCTGGTGCCGCTGAACTCTCACCCTCAATAGTCCAAATTACCAAGTTATGTACCAGCTGGTGCCTCTGAACTTACATTCCGGTCACTCTTTCAGATAGTAAGTCAAGTATGATTATACCTCTGAACTTTCTTCCTGGCAGAGATCCTCCCTCAGGATTCACTACCCGCACTCCCAGTGCACAAAAAGGGTAGTCGATCCACCAATTTCCGAAACGACCATGTCCTCATTACCTCTGAGTCGTCTTCACTTCCACCAAAAACAAACCGCCCCCTCGCATAGAACTTCCACGTTCTCCTACCTCTGAGTCGTTCTATGTACCCAATCTTCATTGAGCCCACTCCTGCCATGTCCTCATTACCTCTGAGTGGGAAGGCTCCGTCGAAGAAATCGTCATATTTGCCATGTCCACATTACCTTTGAGCAAGTATGTCGGTCTCTTTTAACCTATTATCTGTACCCACAACTGGAGTACGACAAGGATAATAGGTCCACAAATGTCCCCTGTTGACCACAAATGTCCTCTGTTGACCACAAATGTCCTTTGTTGACCACAAATGTCCTCTGTTGACCACAAATAGCTTCCGTAAAGTCTCTCCTGCCATGTTCTCATTACCGCTGAGCAGGAAGATTTTACGATAAAACCTTCATGTTGCCATGTCATCATAACCTCTGAGCAAATGTGATCGGTTCCCTTTCACCCTATTATCCGCATCCTGAACTAGGGTACGCCAAGGGTAATAGGTCCACAAATATTCATTCGCTAAGCTTCTTAGCATAAATCCACCATCTTACCATGCCCCGGGAGCCCAGCTGCTCTACGGCATTCCTTCTCCCAGTACCGAGAATATCCATGACCACTTTGCCGTGGCTTGTCCCGGACATCCTATCTAAACTGTTATCCGTACCTAAAACTAAGGTACGCCTAGGATAACAGGTCCACTATAAGCTCCCCAGCAGGATTTATGGGCAAGTTTACTGGAAAAATACGAAAGAAACGAGGTTAGAAGGTAGTCAAAAAACAGAAGCATTAGAAAGGTCATCTGAGCCTATACGGCTCGGCTCGTTACAGCTTCATGCGGCTCAGCATTAGATACGTATATACGGTTCAGTGCATCATAGCCTCATGCGGCTCCGAGTTAGCCGAGTTCATACAACTCAAGTCCAGACGAACTTATAGATCCATACGGTTCAAGTTAAGCACGCCTACAGAGTCAGATTCATGCGAGCTGACGTGAGCAGACGAATTTCTGCGGTTCAAAAAAGTGAGCAACGCTTATGCGGCCCAAATCAAAAACGCGTATGCAAACTCAGATCGAGTATAACAAGTTCATGCGGCCCCATAAGACGAAGGGCTCATGCAGTCCCATCGATAAAGCCCCGTATACGTGGCTTGTGAATAAAGTATGCAGCAGAGCCATGGCAACAGTTAGGGTTTTCAGACGATCTCTTACCAGCGATAGACGGGTGGACATCGGGATGGATGGAGTACGCAATGACCGGCGGAGGGGCGACCACGTTCGCCGCCGCAGTCGCCGTAGAAGCAACTGCCTTACCCTTAGCGGCCTTCGATGCTGCAGCTTTCTTGGGAGCCATTGTCGGTTGCTAAAGGAAGAAGACGAAGAGCAAAGACGGCAAATAGAGAATCAGAGCAAAGAGAGAAGGTAAAGAAAAGCCCCAAGAGGCTAAAAGACTCCTATTATAGGCAAAAGAGACCCCACGAAACGAACAGACGTCTCGGAGTACGCCTCGGATTACGCGCCGCCCCCAAAGAATAAAGGCAAAACGCTTCGGTCAAGGCAAAACCGACTCTTGGGATCCTCCCCCAAAAGGCGGCGTTAAATCAAATCAAAGGCACTTAATGAAGATTTGCACACGTGTTTAGGACACGTGGCAACAAGTTTATGCGGCCAGATAAATTTATGCGGCTAAGGCACTTATGCGGCTAGAAAGCTCAGGCAGACAGAAAAATCCTATGCGGCATGAACGGGGCCATGCTTCTTGTTCAAGGATTCCAATTTTTACAAATTGAAAACTTTGAAGGGGGTCCTGTAGAAGCATAGAAAATATTAGAATAATGATCCATACGGCTCTGAGTAAGAAGCTTATGTGGCTCACACAGGAGCGGCCCTATGCGGTTCAAAGAAGACTCTCAATCGCATGCGGCTCGGGAGCGTATGCGGTTCAGCAAGGCATATGCGGCTCGATGGACGCCATGTGTGATCCTTTCCTACAGCTGGTCGTTTGAGTAGTAGCCTCATTTATTGCTCCAGCATGATTCACTGTGGCGGCCCTGACATAAAGTTTCATAATGGCCTTGCCATAATGACTGACTTCTCGGGAAAAGAAGAAAATCTCTGACCAAATCCGTCAGAAGTCCCAGATTGCCACGTGGCAATCAGTCATATGCGGCTCCCTGAGAACCCGTTCCATGCGGTTCGATACAACGCTAGCTCATGCGGCTCCCTGGGAGCACATTCCCTGCGGCCCAATACAACGCCAGCTCATGCGGCTCACAAAGATTACGCATATGCGGCTCGATGAAGCATCGTCCTGTGCGGCTTACAAAGAGTATCTCTCTGCGGTTCGAGGATCGTCAATCCTAAGCGGCTCTGACAGGACTCACAATTAAGACACGGCATGGGATCAATAAGAGATTTAACCGAATCTCAACAAATATATTTGACATCATCGTCATAATTACTGAGATCAGGGCATATCATTTATCATCAAGCTAATGGGACACGTGGCGAGCAATTAGACATTGGCATAATCAATCACGAGGATTTAAAGCAGCTAGCATTAATTGCTCATGAGATACGATGCTATCCACATTAATGGCCGAGAATCACTATATCAGGATCAAGGGTTCAGATAGAATGAAGGAGCACCGACATTCCAAACAGATAATCATTAGCAAACCCTAATGATCACCCCCCACTCTTATAAATAGCCAGCATCATTCCCTTGTTAAAAAAAAAAAAGGTCGGCAACAAAAGAATAAAAAAAATAAGAAGAGAGAGATCTACCCAGAGAGAGCTCCCCCTTTTTTCTTGATAATCACAGAGAGAGAGAAGCCAGGAGAGCAATCCGAGGAGAGCAAGAAGAGCATTTCTTCATCAACGTCGAGCAGATCTTCCCCGAGCCAAGGCTGCATACTGATCGTCCAAGGAGTAAGGCAGAGCGGTCGTCGCTTTCCCGAGCCTCTATCGTTACCCCCCAGAATCAAAAATAAATAATCGTACTTAGTCTGCTGTACCTAGGTTTTCGTCCCTAGGCTTTCTTTGTACGAGCGAGTTTGTATTGTGAGTCTAAGTTCAGTATAATTGTTCTGTTCTTTTACAATCAATGGCAAACAACTGGCAACAGCAGATTGTGCAGCAGTAGCTGAGTCAGATTATGCAGCAGGCTTGGTGACAGAAGCATTGGACAGCGCAGCAGTCTTGATGGCAGACTGCGCAGGAGTCTTGCTGGCAGCATCAATAGACTGCGCAGCAGTCTTTGGGACCCATACTGGGCGCACTTTGCTTGTAGCAGAAGTGGTTGCAGTGCGAGGAGTGGTCTTGGAGGTGATCATGGCCTCGTAGGCTGTCTGGTTGATCTTCACAACCAGTGTCTTCTGCGTCTTTCCAATAGACGTTACGTCACATTGAGTTGTCACTTCCTCGTCGGAGGAGAAAGTCGTCCCCAGCAGAGTCGCCATTTTGTTTGCAAAAACAAAAGTATGAAACTTTATTGATGCAAACTTTGTAAAAGATTACAATTTGAATTCTGGGAATGGTACAACTTTATGAATCCAATCTAGATGACGATTGCTTTATCCCTTGGACGATGTGAATTCTGAAGACGAAGCCTCTGAAGTTGAAAACAACTCTGGAATTGAAGGCAAAAAGCCTCGGAAATTGAACGCAAAAGCCTCGGAAGAATACAGCAGCACTTAGGCAAGAACTCCTGGACTCTCTGAACTTTAAAGTCTGATCTCTCTATGATCTGATCTCTGATCCCCTTGAATGAAGACTTGAAACTCTATTTATTGAGTTCTGAGAAATAACTAACTTTTAGTTATTTTGGACTGTACATGATGGATTGTACAGCAATTGGATTGCACAACAGTAGACTGCGCAGGCAGTTGCTGGATCATAGGCCAACTGTCTTGGACACATGGCATCATTTGATTGAAATGCGCATGATCATATATAGATGGTTGCCACGTAATGAGCAAATGATGGCATGAATGCCACGTGTATTTTGTCATTTGTGTTGATAGAACGCACAAACTGAATTTCGCTGGCTTTGGATTGCGCAGACTTGGACTGCGCAAGAATAGATTGTGCCAACATGGATTGCGCTGCCAGCTGTCCTCGAGCGCCGTGCTACACGATTAAACGAACAGTCGCCTCGTTCTTCGCGCTGTCAGCTGTCAGAAAGATTTGATTGTGTCAGGTAATGATGATGATTTGCCACGTCAGCCTGCGTACTTGGTAGTGTGCGCCATCTAGTATGTGCAATCTGTATACTGCACAATCTGATGTCTGCGCAGTTCATTTGAAAGATTCATTTCTTGATCTTCTGACTTTGTTGATGTATGCAACTTGATTTTTTAGGACCTACAACGACCCGCTACCCAAATTGTTGGGCCAGGCCAAGTCATGCCCAGCCTACGTTGAGATAAAACGTAGTAAGCTGTTCTAAAGACAACAGGATAAGACTAAATGTGCTAACAGTTCTATAAGTAATAAAAGTCATAAATGCTCCTAACACAAAAGTCGTCTCATATATAAAATAAGTCCAAAGTACAAGTGATCTGAAATGTAAAACTGGATACATGTCCAGTTACAAAATATGTAGCCTAATACATGACTACACTAAATATCCCAAACAGCTAAGCAAACTAGACGAGTCTCCCCGCAGGAACATCCTCGCATAGCAAAGCCGGGTCCTCGGCAATATCTCCATAATATGAGTCACAGAGTAACTCCTCCTCAGTAAGGACACCTACA
Source organism: Iris pallida (assembly GCA_029216955.1). Classification (NCBI taxonomy): domain Eukaryota; kingdom Viridiplantae; phylum Streptophyta; class Magnoliopsida; order Asparagales; family Iridaceae; genus Iris; species Iris pallida. The sequence continues at coordinate 51,531 of JANAVB010035343.1, forward strand.
ACGTTATCCTGTCAGGACGGAAGCAAGTACTGAATCTAGCAACTAGCATATGAAACATAGAAATGAACATAAGAGGAATAACTGGAAATATGGCATCACACAATCTATCATGGCAAGACATATATGTCATAGAGACAGATGTATATGTAATGTTTAAAACTGTAGCAGGTACGTGATCGG
>JANAVB010035344.1:0-42666 GCA_029216955.1 Iris pallida
TCTTCAATGAAGATGTGGTCCAAGAAGATGTTGTTGTTGATACAACGGTTGAACCAGAACAAGCTAAGCCGTCAGCTAAGCGTGTGAGGAGGCCGAAGGACTTCGGAAGTGACTTTGTCACCTATCATGTGGAAGCAGATCCGCTTATCTATGATGAGGCGATGAAGACCAGAGACGCAGTTTTTTGGAAGGAGACGATTGACAATGAGATTGATTCCATCACCTCAAATAACACTTGGGTGTTAGTTGATCTTCCTGAAGGAGCGAAACCCATCGGATGCAAATGGATCTTCAAGAAGAAGATGAAAGCAGACGGAACTATTGACAAGTTCAAGACTAGGTTGGTAGCCAAGGGGTTTTCTCAGAAGTAGGGGACTGACTATTTTGACACGTATGCTCCAGTAGCCCGGATGACCACCATCAGAATGTTGATTGCTCTCACAGCAATACATAAAATGGTGATACATCAGATGGATGTGAATACGGCTTTCCTAAATGGCGAGCTGACCGAAGAGATTTACATGCAACAGCCAGAGGGATTTGTCATCAGGGGTCTTGAAGACAAAATCTGCAAGTTGGTAAAATCTTTGTACGGTCTTAAACAGGCTCCCAAGATATGGCATGAGAAATTTGACAAAGTTATAAGGTCAAATGGCTACATGGTCAGCGATACGGACAAGTGTGTTTACACGAAGTTTGCTGATGGAAGAGATGTGATCGTTTGTCTGTACGTGGACGACGTGCTTATCCTAGGTACGGATATTAGCTGTGTCACGGAGACAAAGAAATTTATCTCAAGCAAGTTCAGTATGAAGGACTTGGGGGAAGCTGATGTGATCTTAGGGATCAAGATCATCCGGACAGACACTGGACTAGCGCTGTCACAGTCTCATTATATTAAGAAAATGATCACTCGTTATGGGTATCGGGATCTTCCAGGGATCGATACGCCGTACATGTGTGATCTGAAGCTAAAACCTAATTCAGGGGAAAGCATCAGGCAGCTGGAGTATGCAAGCGTAATGGGAAGTTTGATGTATGCAACTACTGCCACAAGGCCTGACATAGCTTTCGTCGTAGGAATGCTGAGTCATTTCACGAGCAACCCAGGTGCTGAACACTGGAAAGCTGTGAAACGGGTTATGAGATATCTCAAGAAGACTCAGACATATGCACTGTACTACAGCGGAGATCCGTCGGTAGTGGAAGGCTTCAGTGATGCCAGTTGGTACTCATAGGTGGAGAGCGAGAGGTCCACAGGTGGATACATTTTCACAATGGGTGGAGCTGCTATATCATGGAAGTCGAAGAAGCAGACTATGCTCTCGCGGTCATCCATGGAATCTGAGTTCTTTGCACTAGATACCGCAGCCGAGGAAGCAAAATGGCTTCGGGAGCTCATGTATGATCTTTCATTGGTTGGAGCGTAAATACCGGCGATACCGATATACTGCGACAACCAGACAACTGCGGCGGTGGCATCAAATGACCTCTTCAACGGGAAGAAGAGGACTGTGCGGTTGAAGCACAGGGCAGTACACGATCTTATCAAGAGAGGTGTTATTGCAGTGATTGATGTTCGGAGTCCGGAGAACCGACGGATCCGTTCACCAAGGGCCTCAAGCGCCAGCTGGTCAATGACACAGCTTGTAAAATGGGCTTGAAGGCATTCTGATATTGGATTATTGTATTCCTACCATAAAATTTTATGCTAATAGTTCAAAAATTTATCTACTAGGCATCTAGCTTTTGGTTCAAGGGAGGACCACTAATCGGAAGAATATCAGGAACGGTGGGTACATGTTCTATTGGGCATGGAGAGGTTACGGACCTATAACCACTGTTGTCTACTATTGTTTTCTGCAAAAAACGGTTCCTGTGGGAAGGTTGGCTTAATTGCCTTAATGAGTTCTTAGGCAGAGTGAATGCCTGGAGTGCTTTACAGGAAGCACGGTAGAGCAGCACTACAAGGAGTGAAACTCCATGCTACAGTGGGGTGACTCCACAATGAGGTTCCTATATGTGAGGTGCTACCCAGGAATAGGATAAAGCCTCGGGTTTGCAGGCCAAGTCACAGCGGCGTCGCACCGCAGATAGGCAGTTAGCCCAATGCTGTATATTAAATATAAAGAGGGGTGTAGTCAGCACTACAAAGAGGAGGAGTTCCTCATGTTACAGTGGCACGACACCACCATGAGGTACCCGGTTAGAGATAAAGCCTCGGCCTTGCAAGCTATGTCGTTGCGGCGTAACACCGCAAAGGAGCCTAAGGCTTCATGCTGGGTAGTTTGGCACTACAAAGAGGCGGTTGCCTCATGCTACTGTAGTATGACACTACGATGAGGTTCCCGGTACGGGGTAAGGCCTCGGCTTTAAGCCATGTCATAGCGGCATAGCACCGCAAGGGAAGCGCAAAGCGCTTCATGCCATGCCTCTTTATAATGAACTCACCTATAGTGTATGACAGAGATATCAGGCCGTCTCTTGAGGGTAAACTTGTAGACACCCAAAATTATACACTGAAACCAGGCTGGCACAGGGCCTTTAATGTGTAGCCAGAGGCACATGTAACTACATTATGTGAGTGGAGAGAATTTCAGCTATGATGCAGAATTCAAGGTTTAGTCCATTCTTGTATTTTTAGTCTGTTGTTTGACACGCGTGGGAAGATTCAAGTCTTAAGTGACATCTATCCTAAAAGCATAATGGACAGTTACTGTGGGGAACACTCGTACTTATATATATAGAGATATGTGGGGGATTGTTGGGTTTGTAGCCTTTTGTTTTGGTTTTTAGTCTCACATCGGCTAGAAAGGAATGTGTATCTCCACATATATGAGTCTTTTCTCTTTATGAAGATGCACATGTAGTGCACATGGGTGTGTGCCATGTGGGATTAATTATTAATGGTATAAAGGCTTAATCAACAATTAAGAAGCTGTAAGCTTTTTGCTCTTGGAAATTTATTTCCATGGAGCTAAGCTCCGTAGGAGCTAAGATCCGTAGGAGCTTAGCGACTCGGACTCGGACTCGGGCTCGGGCTCGGACTCGGGTTCGGGCTCATGAGGCGTAATGTGGCGTTTTGTTGGCGCACTTTGCACTTAGCATGTCAGCTTCGTCGCAAAGTGTCACGCCCCAGAACCAGAATACTGGAGAGCGGGGGAGTGACTCAGCCAGCTACGTATTACGGGTAGATGAATACCGTATAATACGATCAATGCTGTCTAACCAGACGTGGGGGTGCATACTACATAAAAGTCTTACTATGGTCATTACACATCTATTGTCTCAATCATTCAAACAAGAAACAGAAATATAGAACATGTAAGGTAAAGCAGTAAGGCGTCCCAAACGCTCAGTCAAAATGTTCTTGAGATCTGGCTTTACAAAACATAGCCAGATGATATAGCAAGTATACACAATTGTTATCAGCTGCAGTCTGACTTAATTACAATTATGCAAAAGTAAGTACAAGACAATCCGACTAACATGTCGGTGCCAAACGGCAAGGTATAAAGTAGATAACAAAACGAGTGGTGAAGTTAAGGAACCCACTTGAGTCCTCCTGCGATCATTCCTCTAGTATTGACCATCTTGGAGGTAGAAGTAAGCTGGATCCTCGGGGACTGGCTCTAAATCTGGCCATGCAAAACCAGAGAGGTTAGACCTCTAATAGCAAGTACCACAAGGGAGCACGACATGAGAACTAAAACCAGTAAGTAAGAGAATATAATAATAGATCTCTGCTTGCTACTAGAACTCACATCACATCAAGACATTTCGAACCAACCTCCCAACCAAACAAGGACAGAAGTTGGCCCGTCATGTCCTGACATTCTGATCATCCCAGTTAGGTAACAGAGTACAGTGCACAAACAAATCATCTTGAACGGCCAATCAACTCCTACGGCTTGCTATTATGAGTCCCAAGTTATCCTGGAATAATGCAGTTAGGGATTCCTCAGTTCTTACTATGTGCAAGCAAGGCTAGTCTATCCAGTCGATCAATTGGCCCATGCATGAATTAGACGAGTCCTAGCAGGACGCCCGTCAATATACAATATACAATAATAATAAAAGCAGATACTGTTCCCTGCCCGTGTGGCAGATTTACAGTATCTGTGGGAACCAGCCGGCCCGTCGGGTACTACTCGTCCCAAGGGGGCTGCCATGTAAGAATTCGGGAATCCATTCTCTCCATGCAATCATTATTTTATTTAACTTAATAGTCTCTACGTTGAGTGAAATCCCATGCCGTGGATCATGGTCATTCAAATGAGTACTTTCGTACGGGGTACGATATGCACAACTCTACAACGATACCAGTGCGGTTAGGTTGCAGGTCTTACATAGCGTAATACAACAATCAAATCTATCCACGGTAATCATGCCTTGACCATAAAGTACACATGCTTCTTTTGTAGAAAAATAACTAAATAAATAAATAAATAAATAGATTGAAGCCTGCATGTGTATGTATGTCAATATTCGGGATCAGCCAGTCGAGTACAATGGTTCATAACATGAACGTGTCTCATTCATTTCATTCAATAAGACGACTAGCCAGTCTCTTAGTTCCAATTAGGAACGCATGATCAATTTTAATCAAGATAACCATTATTATCAATGGTATCAAGGCATGAAAGTCAATTAGTATTCAGTGGGGTCGAGTCTACAACTCTCAGGGTTTAATTCTAGTCAATCCGGGTATCTATAACTCAATTCATGACACATGGTACATCCCACGTAACAATCCATAATTAACAGAAATATCAACATATCATGATTATATCAAGTTTATACAAAAAGGCGTAATGATATAAAATGGACGTTAAACATCTAATAAGATATCAATATACAGGGCTATAAAAGATCTAGGCAAGGAAAATGAAACCAAACTGACATGCTGACATAAGACCAAGTCAGCCAAAGGCCATACGCTCAGTGCAAGAGTCATACGTTCAGGAAGGCAGCGTATGGACTCCATACGACTCCTTGACACTCAAGTGAGCGTATGCAAGTCATACGCTCCAAAAAGGCAGCGTATGAACTTCATACCACTCCTGACCATTCAAGTCAGCGTATGCAAGTCATACGCTCCCAAAAGGCAGCGTCTGGACTTCATACGACTCCTGACCATTCAAGTCAGCGTATGCAAGTCATACGCTCCCAAAAGGCAGCGTATGGACTTCATACGACTCCTGACCATTCAAGTCAGCGTATGCAAGTCATACGCTCCCAAAAGGCGGCGTATGAACTCCATACGACATACGCTTCCAAAAGGCAGCGTATGCAAGACACACGCTTCCTAAAAAGGCAGCATATGGACTCCATACTGCGCTGCGCTAAAGAGCGCGCACAGCTCAGTGACGCAAGCTAAAAAGCTAGCGTACACTGCTCACTGTCTTCTCCAAACAGCAAGAACTCCATGGTTGCACCCCAAAGCTTCAAAAGTCCATAACTTAGTCAAAATAAGTCCGAATCCAACTTTCCAAAGGTCAAAATTGGGTAGGATGAACTGCTCTACGACATGGAACCATCAAATCTTAAGAACAAAGGAGTTTGCTAGATCAAAACCCATAGACAACCGAAAATACAATAACTTAGATCTACAAGAAATGAACCAATGAAATCAAAAATACTAAGCACTAAACTCTCTTAGAATCATGAGAGGAAGAATATTGAACCATAAAATATGGTCCTCATGTAGAGCAAGATGTACTTGCCTAGTTGGTAGGTGGAGAGAGTAATGAAAGAAAGAAGAAGAAGTAATGGTGAAAAATGAGTGAATGAGGAGAGAGAAGGGAGAGGGTAGCTTTAAGTAAAAGGTGGTGGTAGGTGGGAGTTGGGCCGGGTCCAATGGGTCCAATGGGTCGGGTTGCACGGGTCCAACAAGGCTAACCCGAAAGTAAAACTAAAGCAGGAATTAAAATGCAGGTAATAAAATTACAGGAAGAAATACAGAAATAAAATTGCAGGAATTAATTAGCATGAAAATTAAAGAGCAGCTAATTAATTAACATAAAAATTTAAAGAGCAGATAATAGAATTGCAGAAAAATAAGGTGCAGAAAATAAAATGCAGATAATTAATTAACATGAAGTTATAGGAATTTAAATACAGGATACTACATGATAAATATTAAATAAATACATTCAGGCAATATACGTATTAGAATACGCATTCCGGGAACGGGGAGTGACACAAAGTACGCATAAGTAACGCTAATACGCGTATACGCAGCATACGGCTGCGCATACGACAGCGTAAGGCAGCGTATGGTAGCATATGGCAGCGTACGCAGCGAACCCGCGAACCCGCGTACCCGCGTGTCCGCGTATGTGCTTATGGCTGGCTGCATATTAGAGCGGGAACGGTTGCAGCAGTTGTTGCACATTCAGGAGTGGTTCTGCCACTACCCTGAAGTACATGCAACTGCTTGGCAACCGCCCCATGGGCTATATATGCAGGTTCTCTCCTCTCTCTGAGGGTAGAAGTAATCAGAATTCCAGGGAGAAAAACTCTAAGTGTTCTTTAACACAACAGAGTAGTGAGCGTGTTCTTTAACACAAATACTAGTACTTTTTAGTACGCGTGGGTTCTGTTACTTCAAACAGAGAGAGAAGAGTAGAGCCATTGCTAGAGGAGTTCGCCGTCTTCCGAGGAGTCAGAAGAGCAGGAGTGTTCCAAGGTTTTCCGTCAACCTTGCTGGTTCCTGGAAGCTGTTCGCAGAGGACGAATAAAGCTTTGAGCAACGGTGATAATTCACCCCAGCATTTCCATCTCTCGCCTGTCATCCTTCTGTTGCCTTTAGCAGTTCTGTCAGTATCTTCTTTTTAGAAGGCACTACTGCCAGTTTGCTACGATCACGAAAATCTCTTTAGATTATTCGTGTATTACGATATCTTTTTAGATCTCGTAATTTGTAGAATCCTTCTGGATTTCTGTTGCAAAACCTTCTTTAAGGAATTGCATTTGAAACGTTGTCTTTACAACTGTTTCAGTTTCTGTATTTTCCATCGAATAGTGTGCCCCGGCGTTCCCGACAATAACACAAATTAAATGTGATAAGATAATAGGGAGTATATAAATAGAGCGAGATATATGTGGTTTCTAGTAAATCTTAAGTAGCAAGTGTGAACAAAAAACGTTGACTTATTATGTAATCAATCCAAAATATTTTAATCATCATAGATAGAAACACAAATATTGAAAAGAAAAATTAATCAACAACATTTAAATCATAGACATTTATTGAAAAGAAAAATTAATCAACAACATTTATTTAACGAATAATTTTAAATTTAGAAAGATATTTAAGTGAATATTTTTTTGAAAATTTTGATGTGTGTCATCTGGAATAATAATATTTTTTGTCATCTGGAATAATAATTTACTTGAGTAATTGCAACAGATCAACAAATTTAAAAGAGATTATGAGAATCACAACAAAATAATCAAAAATATTTTTAGATCGAATTGGAAATCACCAAGAAAAATGGACTGATTTTTTTTTCTTTTCTTGTTTCGTTGCTTTAGTGGATCTGGAAAAAAAATATCACAAAGAAACATAGAAACTTGATGAGTAGAATATTGAAAAGAAAAATTAATCAACAACATTTAAATTATAGACAGAAAAGTAGAACCTGAAGTATAAGAGGAAGAACCTGAAGTAGAAGAGGAAGGATCTTCTTTTTTTCTTTTCAAAGTAGAAGAGAGAGAGGAATGACCTCACGTAATATAACAGAAAAGTAGCAAATAATCTATATTTGGATTATATAATAGTATAGATAGATATAATAGTATAGATATAGATATGTAGTAGTCGGTTAACCTGTGTCATTGTTGAGATTGAACTATGTTAACCGGAAGGTAGTAGCTAAGATATTTGAAAAGTAAACATTTTGCATTTAGGAGCGTGTAGTCAGAAATTATACATTTCCGGAAATCGAATTTCTTTTGTAATTAATTTTTTTTATTTCAATATTTCTGGGAAAAAATAAAAAAGAATTAATAAACAAAAGAAAATGAAAATTGAAAAATAAAACTTAAAAATAAAAAGATGAAACAACTGGAAAAAAAAATCAACTTTTTACAAAAAATAAAACAAATATCAAAAATGAAAAAAAATGAAGAAAAGATGAACAAAATGAAAAACAAAATACATTATCAAAAAATGAAAAAAGGCAAAAAAATAAAATCTCAAATGAAAAAAAGAACAACACAAACTGAAAAACAATTACCCGACAAAAACCCACATATTCTTAAGACGGCGTTTCGTATGCGGATTATTTTTTTATTTCCTTGCAAATTTAGTATGAAAAACATATTCCCATGCTTGGTTTACATTATAAATTTATTTTCGGGAATTATGAATACCCGGTAAATAATTTGTCCACCAAAATATGGAAATCCCATCTCTTAAGAATATATGAGTTTTTTGCCCAAATAAATTTTGTTGTTGTTGTAAAACATATAATTGTGAATAACCACAAATAAGCAAATGCCCTTATGCAAATACACACAAATCCTGTCATTTACTCCTTTATAAGTATCTTTAATAACGAAGTCCCGAAAGTGTCGATTCTGCTACAAAAATTTTATTTTCCTTGTTATTATAACAAGTTACTAGCACGATTGCTCCAAGAGTTCCAAGAACAGAAATTTGTTCAATATAAAAGAGACCATACTAACTTCACAACCAGGGTTCGTTGATTACACATTTTTTTTACATATTTTTTCTGGAAAGAAGTATGCGATATGATCTAAACCCCAAAAGTATATTTTCATACTTACATATCTTTTGTTTATGCTATTATGATCCGAAGCTCGTTTTCTTTTGCTATGCTCGTAGATTGATATTTGTCAAAATAATTTATTGATTGATTGATATTTGTCAAATATGATACTTTCTAGTTCTGCAAAAAAAAAAAATGATACTTTTTAGATTTATTTGTATTTACCCCCTCTCTCCCAATTGCTAATCGAAATAAGTTACTCCCTACCTCCACCCCGCACATTTCATCTAATTATAAAATATAATATAATTTCTGGTTAAAATTTTTGAAAGGGGGACAAGTTCTATTTCGATTACCCTACCCCCCCATTATGTAACAGTAAATGGTAGTGGTGGTGGTGTGTGGGGTGGGGTGTGGGGAATTGAAAATTTTTGGAAGGGGGCCAAGTTCTATTTCGATTAGCAACTGGGGGTGGGGAAAGGTAAATATAAATAACTCTACTTTTTAGTTTTTATTCATATTCGATGGTTAAAATTGATGTTAACGTAAATTGTTGATATGACTTTTGTTTTTGATTAAAATATGTATACTTTATGAATAATGAAAAGTTGTGTCTAAATTATCTTTAATGTTCATTGATATGCATGTGAGTTTACATCTTTTCATTATCTATCAGGATCATGTTATTGTAAAACATAGATTTGGTTTAAGTCAATCTATTATATTACGCATGCGAAGATTACGTAATGTCCTGCTTTTAACATCAATATATTTTGGCAAATATTGCCTATATAGGTTTCATTGGCATGTATCGACCTGATACATACTGAGGGAAGATGGTATATATGTTGATACCTATACATTGTTGACATCCACATGTTTCCTCAAATATCTAGAGTGGTTTTCGAGTGGGGTTATCATTGTCAGATCGTGATCCGTAGGACCGAAAGTCATCAATAATCGTGAAGTCGTACGAGTCTAACTTGTACTTGTACAAGACAAGCACCAAACGCGATCGCTAAAATATATCAGAGAAAATTATTGCAACGAAAATAAACAAAAATATTGACAAACATAAAATATATAAAATAATAATTATTTTTATTGATAATTGCAGCAACATTATAACGACTATATACTAAACTACTTCGTGTGGCAGCATATTGTCTTAAAAAGATGGACCTCAGGATTGGCTACAAACTTTCTGTATATTTATATAAATAAATGATGACAAAAATAGTAAAAACAGTGAAAAGGGATGTTAAAGAAAGATCGAAGGAGGCTGAAGAATGTAATTGTTTATGATACATTTATCTTTTTATCTTTTTGCTTTCGTTTTTAATTTTTTATGAATAACTTTATATATTTGCCTAACAACCAAACAAAAAATATTGTAGAAAAAATTCTATAACATTCCAACCTAAAAAAAATATTAATAAGTCAAAATAAGTCAAATCTTCTATCATCTCTAACTAAGAATTTAGGCTAAATTATAACTTGATACCCTCAACTATAAAAAATGTTCAACTTGATACCCTTAAGTTTGATAGGTGTTAACTTAATATCCTCAACTATATAATATTATTTTTTGTTGATACCCAAAAATTTTAAAGATGACAAAACTATTCCTCCCTTCACAACCCACAGCACCCTGTCCTCCCTCCTACTCCGACAACACCCACATCTGGCTGCCCTACCCCTCTGCAACGTCCCCCCACATCCGCTTCCACGTCCTTGCTCACACCCCGTCGCCCCGTGCCTCTCCTCCCCTTGCGGCACCCTCGACCCTGCAGTCCCGTGCCCCCGCCGCTCCCACCTCCTGTAAGTTGCTCCGTCGCCCCGCGTAGCCTCCAGTTGATGCGGCTGTCACCTCCCGCGACCCCCGCTACATAGTGCGGCTCCTAGCCAGCTTACAGTGCGTGGTGGGGCAAGGTCGCCGGCAGGAGACGGGGGTGTAGAGGGGAGAGACAATTTTGGCAAAAAAAATTCAGGGTATCAAATTAGCACATATCAAAATTAAGAATATTAAGTTAAAAAAGTGAAATAGTTGAGGGTATTAAGTTATAATTTAGCCAATAATTTAAAATAACATCAATTATTTTCTTGCAAACTAAGTATCCAATAGTAACACACCTAAAATCTAAGCAAGAAATAATATCTTCTTTCGTTTTCCTTTCCCTATAGAGCCAATCAGCCCATATCTTTTGGGAACTAGATGAAAAATTTGGTGTCATCCAAATGAGAGGAACAGATCTACTGTTATATTTATCAGGTTCTAATTATATTTTTTTTTCTCTGTTACATGTGAATTATTAGAGTAAATAAGTGGATGGTAGGCCACATGTAATAGAAAATATGATAGAATTGGGATATATAAATGGGACAATCAATCTGCGCACCAAGAGTCCCAAATGCATGTTAAGACAGTGGCAAAGTAACTGTCCTATTCCCTGTCCTGCTGCCACTACACTAATCACCTGTTAAGTCAGGAATGATATACCAAAAAAAACCAGTTCCCGTTTTGTTTACTTCAAAGTGATCCGACTCAACAAACTGCCATCAATCTTTCTTTCAACTCGTTCAATGCAACTTTGTAAGAGTCAATCTACGTTAGGTCTAGTCTTGGTGTCTATGTGAGCGAGAACGAGAGAGAGAGAGAGTTGTGATTGAGCCTTGGGTGACGAACAAAAGGTCCCAGTCGTGTCTAGTCCATGGAACTGGAGTCTGGAGCACGTCGCAATTAACAGGCGTCCGGATCGTATCTTTCGGCGGCACAATCAAATCTAACGGAGCGGAGGAAAAGAAAAGAAAAGAAAATAGTTTGTGACAACTGATTGATGGCTGCACTGCCAACAACTCACTCACTCATTCACACAGACGCATCCCGCGCGAATCGCGCTGGTGAACCCCAGAGGCACGTACGGACGGGAGTCCCCAAATACTCATACAAAACTACGGACTCGACTGTAGTACAACCTGGTAGGGACTCGCCCACACGTGGTGTGTTCTTTATGGACTACTGTGTATTTTTCTTTCTTTTCGTTATTGCACTGCACCTCTAATATCTCGAGGCTTTACTGCTTCCCGAGGAAGGACTCCTGGGATTAGTTTCTTTCATTCGGCCTTTTGAAACTTTGTCCACCAGTCTCTCCCGGAAAATAGAGGCCTCTTTGGTAACAATACGGTACCCTATCTATAATTCCCTTTTGTACGACTATTAGGCCTAATTTGGTTCACGGATTTAATGAATCCAGAAAGAAAAAAAAAATATTTGGTAGTCATAAATTTAGAAATTAATTTTCTGATAAAAGAAAAAATTGGTGGAAATATGATTCTTCTCAAGACCCATGTGATTGATTTTTCCTCCTCCTTTCCTAGGTAGTTGTCTTGTTTACCAAACAACGGAAAAAAAAATGTGACAGGAATCCTACTTTTTCATTCTCCTAAAAAATACATGAGAATTTATTTCCTTTTCGTGAACCAAACGAGACCTTAGTGTGTTTTAGGTTTCTTAACGATGGAGAACCAATTAGGGGCTGTTTGGTTGGGCCCAACTCAGCTGAAAGTGGGTTGTTTTGTTGGGTTTCACCGGATCTGAAGGGAGTTGTAGCGTTTGGTTCGACTGAGTAAATGGACTTAATGTCCATTGATTGGACTGCGGAGCAGTCCCTGTCTCCACCGAAAAGTAAAATTTGAGTTCCGGCCATTTTTTGCTTGAAGTCCATGAAAGTGGAGGAGAGAGACTTTTGTTTTCCGGAGAAGTGGCTGCTCTCGAAAAGTTGGGTCCGACCACCGCTCTTCCGTTGTCCTCTGCAGTGTAAACCTCGAATTTCTGCTAATTTTTTCCGTTATTTTGACACGATTTCTTTGATATTTGTAGATGGAAGGAGTGATTATTCTCCGGATCTACTAATTTTCTTATAGATATGTTATTTCTTCTCATTTTTATAGATGGATGAGGTGATTTCTGCTCATTTCTTCTCATTTTTTATCCGGATCTAGTAATTTTCTTATAGATCTTTCATTTCTTCTCATTTTTGCTTATGGATCTGTCATTTTTTTTTCCGAATCTAGTGATTTTCCTCCCTAATATCTATCGATTTTGTTATTTTCTGTATAAATCTGTCATTTTGTTATAGATCTGTCAAATTTTTAATTATTTGACAAATTTTTTCCAACAAAGATGGAGAATATTATTTGATCTGTCAATTTTTCAATTATTTGACATATAAAATTTTGTGTCTATCGATTTATAATGGGTCGATTTGGTTGAAATGGTAAATAATATTGTGTAGATTTTGTTGAAATGGTAAATAATTACTTTGTGACTGATCCTTCATATGGAAGTCGAATATTATTTTGTGTAGAATATTATTTTTAGATGTAGCATATTATTTTGTGTAGATTTTGTTGAAATGGTAGATAATTATTTGACAAAATTTTATAGAAATGATTTTCCTCCGTAAATAATGTCTCGATTTTGTTGGAATGGACAGAGGAAACAAATTTGTCGGCAGGATGTAGTGATTTTGTTGAAATGGATCTTTATTTTTTGATATCCGTAAATAGATCTGTCGATTTTATGTCATGGATCTGCCAATTTTTTTTATAATGATATTTTACACGTTCATGCTGATCTGTTTGTTTGATATATATGTAATGGATTGTCTGTTTCATAACATGATACATGATTACATTGTGGTTTTCATGTAGATGGATTTGTCGAATTCCAATGATCCGTTACTATATGCCGCAGTCGCTAGTATACTTACTGTTGTAACTATAATTATAAATTTAATGGAAAATGAGGGAAATGACCGACAAGGCATTGCAAGGGAACCCTCCCTAATTAGAGAACAGTGGAGGCAAGCACACACGTATCGAATTTTGACGGCATGACCCAATAACTGTGTCCATTACCTAAGGATGAGTAGTGCTGCTTTCTACAGTCTCGCAAATATTTTCCGTTCCAATGGGTCGCTCAATGATACGCGATCTGTTTGTGTGGAAGAACAACTAGCCATCATCCTTTACATATTAGGACATAAGGCAAAAAATAGAGTATGCGGCATTGAATTCATTCGATCCAGAGAGACAGTTTCTAGGTATTTTAATAAAGTCCTAGGTGCAATATGTTCAATTCAAGAATGTGAGACTCATCTCACAGTATCGGTATTTATATACAGATACGTATTTTGTAGTATATTTTGTATTTTCTTGATTTTCGTAATGCTTTAAAATTTTTCCTAACTTATAGATTTTTCCTTGGCCGGCATACCGCCAGTGTACCGGAGTATACCGACGACATACCGTCCAGACAGATTTTCCACATTTTAGATATTTTCGATTTTAGATATTTTCATGAATAGTGTTTTAGATATTTTGATGAATAGTGTTTAGATATTTTCATGAATAGTGTTTTTGATATTTTCGTGAATAGTATTTTAGATATTTTGATGAATAGTGTTTAGATATTTTCATGAATAGTGTAGATGCACCCTATTACCCATTGGATATTTGGTTTTGTTTTGATGGTTAGGATTGACTTAGATCTTCACATGGATCATGATCCGACGGCTAAGATTAATTCTCCCTTCTATATATATCATTTCACTTTCTCTCTCCTCTCTCTTTTCATTCTTTTCACTCTCTCTTCATTTCTTCTTCCCTTCTCTCCCCCTTGGAGCTTGCCAAGAGCTTGGCCTTGAGGCCCTGGGTGTGGTGTCTAACCCCCCTAGGAGGAGGAGTAGAAGATTAGGCTTGGAGCTTAACCTAGGCAAGTACATCTTGCCAAATCCATGAACCATATTGTTTTGTTGTCATTTTTGTTTCCCTTGGTATTAAATGCTTAGAATTTTCCCAAACTCATTTTGTTAAATATGTTTTTCTTATGATTCTCGCATATATGCATGTTTCCAAAATTTGTTTAAGCAAGGTTTTGATTTTCTGTTAAAACCCAATATGGACTTAGTAGAAAACTTGGTATCAAGAGTGATACTAGTGTTACCATCATGGATCTTAGTCATATATACATATATGAGGCCCTCACATAGTTTGTATATCATGGATTTTAAGTTTGGTGGCAATCGGAACCCGTTTCGGTGTCCCGAGAACCTCTGTTTGGGAGTATTTTGAGGTATTGATCTATCAAATGTTTTGATTTGTGAAAACTAATACTTCCATGTTGTAGAAAATTCAATTCTATTCAATTTTGACTTTTGAAAATCCAAATTTCGATTTAAAACGAAGTTTTTATGGCCGAAACAAGTTTTGGCAAAATTCTGAATTTTGTTGCTGTTTGAAAAATCGGTATACCGCCGGTATACCGCAGTATACCGCCGGTATGCCATTTTTTGCACCAGAAACCTTCTGTTTTTAGGCCGGTATACCTCCGGTATGCCGCAGTATACCGCCGGTATGCCGTTTTATGCTGTTTTAGTCTGTTTTTGCCCGTTTCTGTCCGTTTTTGTCCGTTTTTGATATTCTCTTCGATTGTAATGATTTCTTAACATGATTAGATGATCTTGCATAGTTAGAAAATGATTGTACATCCTATATACACTTGATACTTGCGTATGTTCAATCATTTTGCTATGAAATGTACTTAGTTTTAATTATTCTTTCCCACATGCCATGATATGTCTTTTGATAGATTTTTTCTTACAAGCTATGATAATTGTTGCCATGCCTTCTTTGCTTACATGATAGTGGCCCGTCGTGGCGCACTCTTCTTACATGTCTTCTTTGCTTACATGATAGTGACCCGTCGTGGTGCACTCTTGTACATGTCTTTCTTTGCTTACATGATAGTGGCCTGTCATGGCGCACTCCCTATAGTGGCTCGTCGTAGCGCACTACCAGCTTCCAGTTTATGATATTTTCTTGTTGTGGCTTGTTATGGTGCACATTCTCGTTATTGTCCAGTCTTGCATGTCTCATGTCTAGGATGGATTCTGCGGAATGCCACACCCAGAATCCAACAAGAAAATGTTAAGGACTAAATAACTAGCTTGATTACTTAGATCATTGAGAATTTTCCAGTAACCTGTTGCCCCTTTGGTCTTGGCATTATATATATATGCATTAGAATTTGGAGCTATCTGTCATGATGAGCACACTTCCAGCGCACCGTCGAGTGTTGCACTACTATAGGGTACATTTGTCTCCTGGGCGATGTACCCACCACTATAGGATACATTTGTCTCCTGGGCGATGTATCCACTATTACCATTGGCTTGGACCATTCAGGTAGTAGCAGGCAGGAGCTGGACTTGGAATTCTCAAACTTGTATTTGTTAGTAATTAGGATTGTGACAACCCTAGTTAGCTAATGTATAAAGCCGTACTCATTGCTTGGCCGTGACTATTGTATGGAGTCCAGTCTAGTCTAGTTTGTCTAGGCAGTGTCCGGATTTGTTTATTTTCAGTACATCCTTGTTTATGCTTTACTTTTGTCGGTAAATGATTAGATACTAAAGTTCTGTTCAGGAGAAGGGTTACAACCCCGGTCCTTGTTTGGTTTACGGGTTGTAACTTGGGTTCCAGAATACTTCCTAAGTCATCTAATCATTTGTCGTTCTATATAGACTTAACATGCTCACATGCTCCAGTTACATGACATGCTCACATGCTCCAGTTACATGACATGCTCACATGCTCCAGTTATATAACATGCTCACATGTTCTAGTTACTTAACATGCTCACATGTCTAGTTTATGTTTCATGTTCACATGCTTCCTTTTTCTTACATGTACATAGTTTACATTACGTCACATGTTCTTTACTTTGTGCTACATGTTGCTTTACTTATTGTCTTTTCTATTCTCGGGATAAGTGCATTGGTAGTGCACGAGTCTCGATTAGTACTTACTCATCTCTCTCTCTATCCATTGCTATGATTTGCATGCTGGTTTTAGTTTATAGTTTGGCTTCCTTTGTGGTACTTGCTATTGGGGGTCTGACCCCACTGGTTTTGTTTGGCCAGATCTGATAGAGGAGCCCGGAGGATCTTCCGTACCTTCCACTCGTTGGTGATTACCCAGAGTACCTTAGTGGATTTTCTATTTTATTCTCCCACTAGTTATGTACATTATTTTTTTGTGGCGTTTAGCCTCCGAGCACGTGTTTAGCTCGTGTTTTGGACTTGACATTTAGCCTACGGGCCAGAACATGATTTGCATATTCTAGACTATAGCTAGAGCTTATCATGTATGACTATTATTCTTGCTAGTCTTTACTAAGTATTACTAGCTTCATGATCATTGATATATGATAGTTTGGGACGCTTTACTATTTTATATTCCAGTTGATCTTACTTCTTGTGTATTGTTTACTGCCTGTGATTGAGATACCTAGGATTGCTTGACCTAGGATCGACTGTTGGCTTGTAGTAGTAACCCCCATCTATACAGCTTATACGTTATTTCGGAGTACTGGAGTACTTTGGTATACGTAGCTGGCCTGGTCCGTCCCTACTTGCCAGTATTCTGGTTCTGGGGCGTGACAAAGAATGATTTATGAAGCAAGCAGGGTCTGACACTCCGACGGAGATATTAAATTCAGCAGAATGGTATCTGTATTTTGAGGTTAAACTGTTGTTTTTTGTAAATTAAGATTGCATTATATAACCTAATAATATTATACGTTACATATGCATTTCACTGAACTGTAGGATTGTATAGGGATGATAGATGGCACCCACATCCAAGCCACCCTCCCAGCCGCTATAGTAGCGAGGTTTAGGGGTAGAAAACAAGTAACACAAAATGTGTTAGCGGCTTGTACTCCCGACAAGAAATTTACTTATATCCTGGCCGGATGGGAAGGTTGTGCTAATGACATGACAATTTTAAAGGATGACCTTTCTAGGCCATCTCCACATGGCCTAAAGGTCATAACAGGTACATAATCTAACTTTCTACGCCCGTAGCTTGTAACGGTTAACAAAGAATTAATCTTACAATTGATTGCATGTCACTTCTTTACGTATAGGAAAGTATTATTTGGCTGATGCTGGCTACACCACAATGCCAGGGTTTATTGTTCCTTATCGTGGAGTTAGGTACTACTTCAATCCTAAGAAGGATCATCA
The DNA here is from genome assembly GCA_029216955.1 of Iris pallida. Classification (NCBI taxonomy): domain Eukaryota; kingdom Viridiplantae; phylum Streptophyta; class Magnoliopsida; order Asparagales; family Iridaceae; genus Iris; species Iris pallida. The sequence continues at coordinate 17,831 of JANAVB010035344.1, forward strand.
CCCTACCAATGCGAAGGAACTCTTCAACCATAGGCATTCTAAGGTGCAACCTTTGAGTCAAAAATGCTATTTCGGTCCCGACAACACAAATGAGGAAGGTGCCCCACGATGAGAACCAAAACTTGATGGCCTCCCCCACCAATTTGGTGATGGATGGAGGTAGCCAAGTTTTTAAATTGGCGATGATGAGTGGGATGGTGAATCTTTTGAGCCAATAACTTTTTTTTCCCAAACTCGTGCTTAAGTTGTTGATATTTTCAGTCTTGTGTTTCAGTTTTTTGTTACTTCCCATATTTGCTTACTGCCCTTTGTCCCCAGTTTGTGTTTTATTTTTGGGTAACTGCAAAGGAGCAGCACTTCAATTTCAGTTTTGGGTTAATGATGAGTTTTGGTTTCTTGAAATCTTATATGGGCTGTGATGAGTTTCAGTATCTCCTACTGGCCTATGCTGACTTGTATTTCTTTGTGAAACAAATAAAGATATTTTGGGCTATGATGACAATGCATAACTTGGTGACTTCAATTTTTCCTGAAACTGAGTTTCAGTATCTTCTTCTTCCTTCCAGTTTTTGGTGACTTCAATTTTGGGGCAGTTTCTGGTTACTGCAGCATATGTTGGTCTTATTTTCTTATAATATATGGGCTATGATGAGAATATATTATGGGCTATGATGACTTGTGTTTCATTGTGAAACAAATAATGGTACATGTTTCCAGCAAATATGATACATATTCCCAGCAAATATGGTACATGTGTCAATTTTATGTTACTCAAGATTTTTCATTTTTGATATGTTCTTCGTATGATGATATTTTCGAAGAAAATTTTGCTACATTCTGAGCCCATAATGTTCTCCTGAACAAGTTTTAATTATTTTCAGTTTTCATACTCTGAGCCCATAATGTCCTTGTGAACAAGATTTTGTTTCGTTGTATCATATTGCTGGGAACATGTCATATGGCTGGGAATATTTTCCATTGCTGGGAACATGTAATATTTGCTGGGAACATGTCATATTGCTGGGAACATGTAATATTTTCTGGGAACATGTCATATTTGCTGGGAACATGTCATATTGCTGGGAACATGTCATCTTGCTGGTTTTCTGTATCATATTTGCAGGGAACATGTATCATATTTGCAGAGAACATGTATCCTATTTGATGGGTTGGCCGGTCCTATTTTTTGTACAGAGGAATTTTCATTTTTGATATGTTCTTCGTATGATGATATTTTTCGAAGAAGATTTTCCTACATTCTGAGCCCATAATGTTCTCCTGAACAAGTTTTAATTATTTTCAGTTTTCATACTCTGAGCCCATAATGTCCTTGTGAACAAGATTTTGTTTCATTGTATCATATTGCTGGGAACATGCCATACTGCTGGGAACATTTTCCATTGCTGGGAACATGTAATATTTGCTGGGAACATGTCGTATTGCTGGGAACATGTCACTTGCTGGGAACATATCATATTTGCTGGAAACATGTATCATATTTGATGGGAACATGTATCATATTTGCTGGGAACATGAATACTTGCTGGGAACATATCATATATGTTGGAAACATGTGTTAATTTCTGGGAACATGTATCATATATGCTGGAAACATGTCAACATGTATGATATATGCTGGGAACATGTCATCTTGCTGCGAACAAGTATCATATTTGTTTGGAACATGTATCATATTTGCTGAAAAAATATAATCTTGCAAAATTATGAATCAGTTTGCCGGGAACATGTCATCTTGCTGGGAACATGTTTCATACTGTTTTTCGGTTGTGAAACCCTTTCTCTGCTGCCAAATTCAGTTGGGAATGTTGAAATTTTTTTTTGGTAACCATACCACTACAAGAAAAATGTTCATTTACGGCACACAAAACACTCCGTAAAAGACCTTTTATGGCGTTCATATTGATGCCGTAAAAGACTATGCCGTAAAAGATACTACTATTCACGGCACGAGGATAAACGCTGTAAATGTCTAAATGCAGGCCGTAAATGTACACAACTGAACGCCGTAATTGCTTTTTCTCCAAATGTTAGACAACCATTTATGGCATATTTAGTGTGCCGTTAAAGCTATTCTGCATAATCAAATATGGCGCACACATAAACGTCGTAAATCTATTCCTCAGTTGCAAATACGGTGTACACTTGAATGTCGTAAAAGCTATTCCTCAAATAAAATATAGCTTACATTTGTATGCCATAAAAGCTATTCCTCAGAATCAAATATGGCTTACATTTGTATGCCGTAAAAGATATTCCTCAGAATCAAATACGACGTACATTTACATGCCGTAAAAGCTAGTTGTTCCTCAGAATCAAATACAAGAATCAATCCGAACAAAGTATATATATCAATAATATATATATATATATATATATATATATATATATATATATATATATATATATATATATATATATTTATATGTGTGTGTGTGTGTCACGACCCGTACCCTTATGAGGGGTACGAGCACGTGGGTACGTCCAGCCTACGCCGCAGTATCGGCGGTAGAACGCTGTATATAACGTCTGTAAATACTACGACTAACAGTATAAATGTACCTGTACAGTATATACTCTCCGAATGGAGGTGACATAACAATAAAGTCTCAATCACAGAATAAAACTAAGGTAGATAGCTCAGAAGGAAAGACATATGATAGATGAAAGAGTAAATAAGTCCAGAGTCCAATACAAGCCCAGATATATATAACATCACAGGGTCTCAAAATATAATCTAGAAGCTACAGTCTGATAAAGCTAGCTGGATCGCAGTCCAGTCAAACCTTGCTAACCTACACTACTATGGAAGTACAAAATCTAGTGGCTCTACTATAAGGCCACGATCCAAGGCTACTCCATCTGAATTGAGCCCGTAATAGGTCGAGCAGTCCGACTCAGAGTCATCTGTAATATATCATAACGGTATCCTGTCAGAAAAATGAGCAAGTACAAACACTAATAGCAGTTCCATGTGAATTGACAAATTCTATAAGAGACAGTATAATGAACTACGAGACAAAGATATATATGAAAACTTGGGAATCGTTCGGAAGCCGAGTTACAACCCTTAAACCAAACAAGGACCGGGGTTGTAACTCTTCTCCCGAGCAGAACTTAGTCTCCAATCAAGATACAATGTAAAGGCATGTAGAGAATATGAGTAACTGTATATCATGCATGGTGAGAAAGTACTGAATGTAGAACAGAACATGATATATGACAAGAAAAGTAAATATAAAATGTGCCTCGAATATTATAGCCTAATGTGATCGGTATGGGTCAAGAATCAGGCTTCCAGCCGACCGGCTACAAGTACGTGGACTCGGTCCGGCCGGGATGGTAAGCTATGGAGCAAGTAGTAGCACAGGTCAGGCTATACCCATCGTGAGGTGAGGGTATAGCTATGATACAAGTAGTAACTCAAGGTGGGCATTGATCACACTATCCATAATATTCCCCATTCCCCGAATAGTATACGGATCCGGACATAGCACGTCATGACGCGGGATTCCCTAAGAGGGGAGCAAGTCCTCTTCAGGAATCGGCGTCAATACAAGTACAAGAATCAAGACCAAACAAGTACCCATATCCCAAGAAACCCAGTAATGACATCTCATGACAGGAATTCGACAATACTAGTCCGTGAACTATCGTGTCTGAGAATCAAGTAAGACACTACGACTGAATCGGATATAGCAAATATCAAGACAATGAAAACTATCAGTGAATGTACTCGCCTGCTGTCCTGAGCTGTAGGGTATATCAATGCTCAGAGTGGAAATCAGAGACCTAAAGATGAGATACTGTATGATAATTTTGGTTTAAACAAGTTTAAGAATGATTCACAATGAATGATATGCAATCTAGGTCAAACTAGGTCTCACTGAGTCACACTAAGTCCCGTCAAGTCAATCTAGGTCAAATCAAGTTATATCAAGTCAATCTAAGCCAGACCAAGTCAACCCTAGGTCATACCAGTCATCACAGGTCAAAACAAGTCGAAGAAAGTCAAACGGGCTCAAGAGTTGGCCTACAGTTGACTTTTGGTCAACTGGTCAACCCTGGTCAACTCTGGTCAACTCTAGGTCAACCCTAGGTCAAAGTGGTCAAATGTTGACCAAAAGTTGACATTTGGTCAACTGGTCAACTCTGGTTTAGATTTGGTCAAATCTAGACAAAGTGTTGACTCACGGTTGACTTTTGGGTAAAAAGTCAACTCTGGGTCAACCGAGCCAAAATTGGCTCAAATATGACATTTTTAGGGTGTACCCAACATGCCACCCAAGTTTCAAGTCAATCCGATTACCCGAACTCCGTATCTCAAAATTACCCGATTACCCCTTAACATTTACCCTTAAACCGTTCTAACTTGACGCCAAGTGGCCTTCCCTTGGGAATTCCACTCTGTACTTCCTAGGGTAGTAGGGTACTAGCCTATACAACCATTACCTACCAAGTTTTCTAGGGTAAGTGGACATCCAGTCCATCTTACGGTCCGAATCGCCCGTTTATCCGTTATCTTGAATATTTCAAGATACGGGATGGTGCGGTGCGATACCGTCTTCCTAAACCCACACGCAACCCCGATTCCCACTCCGAAGCCTACCCACAAAATCTAAATCACATTATCTAAGTTCCCTCCAAGTTTCAACGCGTTCCGAATCACGGAACTCAATTTCACCACTTCACTAAAACTCACGCGACCACTCACACACACTCTCTAACACCCATTTTCCACAGTCTTTTAGGACTAGTTTTAGGGGCCATTTAGTGGGTTGATTAGGCGTATATATAGCTAGTATATAGGGATATATATATGTATATATATATAGGTATATAGTGGTGAAATTGAGTTCCGTGTATATAGCTAGTAAAAAAAAAAATATATAGGTATATAGTGGGCATATACGGGATCGAATATGGGGTTAAACGGAGGGGTTTTAAGCCTATTGTTGCTGCTACTGTTGCCTGCTACTGCTGCTGTTCTTGCTGCAGCTGCTGCTGCTGTGGGGGGGGGGGGGGGGGGGAGGGGGGAAACAGCAGCCCTATCCCCCCCTAGCTGCTATGGCTGCTCCCCCTTCCCTTCTCAATCCCTCCATCATTCTCCCTCTATTTTCCTCTCTAATTCACTCTAAAAACCTCTCTAATCTCTTCTAAAATCCTTCTCTAATTCTCTAATATATATATATATATATATATATATATATATATATATATATATATATATATATATATATGTATATATATATATCACTCACCACATCTAATTATCATTCCCTTCTCCTCTCTATACTCACAAATACACACACACATATATGTATGACCACACACACACATGTATATATCTACACATATCTATATATATATATAAATGTATATATATATTTTTATATATATAGACACACACACACATATGTATAGACAAAAAAAATAAAATAATAATAATAATATATATATATATATATATATATATATATATATATATATATATATATATATATATATATATATATTTATTTTATATATATATATAGACACACACACACACACATATGTATCTATATATAGACACACACACACACATATGTATCTATATATATATAGACACTCACACACACACATGGACACACTCTCACCCACACATGGACACACTCTCATGACACAACTATCACTCTCCTCTATACACACACAAATACATATATAAATACACACACATAAATACACATGTATATATATATATATATATATATATATATATATATATATATATATATATATATATATATATATATATATATACCACTCTAAAAAGAATAAAACCATAATTAATCCTTAAACTAGAATTTAAGGGAACCTACAAAGGCTATGGTCAACTTGTAGAGAATGATCCCCTCTCTAATTTATGTGAAGGAATAAATGCAAAAGGAGGAATTAATTGAGAGTTAAAGGATTACCTAATTTGAAGATTTGGAGGAAGAAGAAGGAGTTGGAAGAAAGAAATGAAGAGAGAAGAAGAAACTTAGTGATGAAGTAAAAGAGATAGAGGGGGGTGGCCCTATTGTGGCCGGCCATGGTGCCAAGGGGTAGTGGCACTTGTTAATTACAAGTTTGTCCCTCCCCAATCCTAATGCAAAATTAATCCAAAATAGGTTTCGGAAGTTGCTAAAATTAATTAAAAATCATGATTAAACTTAATTACTCATGGAGGACTAGTCCAAACTCCTAAACCTAAAAGTTTAGTGTGGTGGACCATGGTTAAATAACATGCTAATTATGAATCAAGTCGAAATTTATCGGGGTCCCGAATTAACTCGGAATACGATGAAATTCGAACCAGACTCCTATAATAATTAAATAATAATATTCATGAAATAAAATTCCCAAAAATATTATAAAATAGAAAATTACCATTTTACCCCTAACTAGAAAAAGTGAGGGTGACAAGTCTATCCACCTTAAAAAAAATTTCTTCCTCGAAATTGAAGATCAAGCACAGGAAATCACAAATAGAAAGACAAAAGAATTAGATTTATACCTCAGGGCGCGAAAAAATAAGGGAAACGCTCCCGCATGTCGTCCTCCCTCTTCCAGGTAGACTCACTTGGAGAGTGATGTCTCCATGCAACCCGAACCAAGGGTATGACCTGGTTCCGGAGCACCTTCTCCCTGCGATCCAGAATCTCCACCGGCTGTTCTGGATAGCTGAGAGTAGGTCCCACCTGTATCGCTGAATGGTCCAATACATGGCTAGGATCTGCCACGTACCGCCTCAGCTGAGATACATGAAACACGTTGTGCACTCCCTCGAGCCTGGTAGACAAGTCCAGTCGGTAGGCTACTACACCGATCCTCTCTAAGATGGTAAAAGGTCCGATGTATCGCGGACTGAGCTTCCCACTGCCGCCAAAGCGAATAGTGCCACGTGTCGGGGATATCCTAAGAAATACCATGTCACCAACCTAGACAAAAGACAAAAACTCAACACACAACTAACAACAATCACAATAACACGACAAGAACTGAAACTAACCTCGAACTCTAACGGTCTCCGGTGACTATCGGCCCAATGCCGCTGCCTATCCTGAGCCACCCGAAGTCTGTCTCTAATCAATCTGACCTTCTTGGCCGCATCCACAACCATCTCCGGCCCAAGAAGCGCCCGCTCGCCGACATCGTCCCAAGACAAAGGAGTACGGCATCTCCGTCCATATAGAGCCTCAAATGGTGACATCTCTATACTGGCCTGGTAGCTGTTGTTGTAAGCAAACTCTACCAGGTGAAGATGGTCCTCCCAAGAACCCCCGAAATCTAGCATACATGTGCGAAGCATATCCTCCAAAGTCTGGATGGTCCTCTCCGACTGCCCGTCTGTCTGAGGATGATAAGCAGTACTAAACTTGAGCGAGGTGCCCAAGCTAGCCTACAAACTCCTCCAGAAGTGGGAAGTGAATCGGCTATCCCAATCTGAAACTATGATCACCGGAACTCCGTGCAATCTCACGATCTGACGAACATACAGCTCAACCAGCCTCTCCGTAGACAAACCCACTTTGAAAGGCAAAAAGTGGGCTGATTTGGTCAATCTATCAACTATGACCCAAACCGCGTCCTTCCCTCATGGCGACCGTGGAAGTCCAGATACAAAGTCCATGGTGATGTGCTCCCACTTCCACTCGGGAATGGGTAGCAACTGTAGTAATCCACCTGGTCTCTGCCTCTCGGTCTTCACCTGCTGACACACAAGACAACGAGATACAAACTGAGCTACCTCGCGCTTCATGCCATACCACCACACGTGCTCTCTCAAGTCCCTATACATCTTGTTGGCTCCAGGATGCATAGAATACTGAGAGCGATGCGCCTCCTGAAGAACCTCCTCCCGAAGCTCTCCACGCGGAACGCACAGCCTAGTACCGTGTCGCAACGACCCGTCTTCGGCTACAGAGAAATCGTCAAGCAAGCCCATCCTCACCTGCTTCCTGATGCTCCTCAGGGCAACATCATCATACTGCGGTGACCTGACTCTATCCATCAGCTCAGACTGAATCTGCAAACCCCACATCTGGATCTCCATGCCCGGAATGATGACCTCGATACTCAAACTATCCAGGTCGGCCAACAAATGACGATCTGTCGTCAAGAACATAGCAACTGGATACCTGCTCAAGGCATCTGCAGCTACGTTGGCCTTCCCTGGATGGTACTGCAAGGATATATCAAAGTCCTTCATCAGCTCTAACCACCGCCTCTGCCGCATGTTCAACTCCTTCTGAGTGAACACGTACTTCAGGCTCTTGTGATCTGTGAAGATCTCAACTCGCTCTCCGTAAAGGTAATGCTTCCATAACTTCAAAGCAAATATAACCGCGGCCAACTCCAGATCATGAGTAGGATAGTTCTTCTCATGAGGACGCAACTGCCTGGATGCATAGGCAATCACCTTCCCGTGCTGCTGAAGAACACACCCTAAACCCTTCCCCGAAGCATCGCTGAAGATCGAGAACCCTCCTGACCCAGATGGCAAAGTCAGGATCGGAGCTGTAATCAACCTCCTCTTCAGCTCATCGAATGTAGCCTGACACTCAACAGTCCAGACGAACTCCACGTCCTTCCTTGTGAGTCTAGTCATCGGCTCTGCAATCCACGAGAAGTCGTGGACGAACTTCCGGTAATAGCCAGCCAAACCCAGAAAGCTCCGAACCTCGGCAACTGAACTGGGCGTAGACCAAGACTCCACTGCCGAAATCTTCCTCTGGTCTACTGAAATCCCGTGCTCGGTCACAACATGACCTAGGAACTCCACCTGGTCTAAGAAGAACTCACACTTCGAAAGCTTTTCGTAGAGTTGCTCCCTCCTCAGAGTCTCTAACACAACTCTCAAGTGCTCCTCATGCTCCTCCTGCATCTTCGAATAGATCAAGATATCGTCTATGAAGACCACCATGAACTTGTCAAGGTACTGTTGGAATACCTTGTTCATCAAGTTCATGAACAGCGCGAGAGCATTGGTCAACCCAAATGGCATCACTGTAAACTCGTACTGGCCGTACCGAGTCCGAAATGCCGTCTTGGGAATGTCATCCCGCCTCACCTTCAGCTGGTGATACCCGGACCTCAAATCTATCTTTGAAAAGACCTTTGCCCCACTCAGCTGATCGAACAAGTCGTCGATCCTCGGCAAAGGGTACCTATTCTTGATAGTGAGGTTGTTGAGCGCCCGGTAATCAATGCACATGCGGGACGTACCGTCCTTCTTCGGCACGAACAGGACTGGCGCTCCCGAGGACGAAGAACTGGATCTGATGAACCCCTTGTCCTGCAGCTCGTCGACTTGCTTCTTCAGCTCTATCAACTCGCTGTTGTTCACCCTATAGACATGCTGTGAGATGGGCTCGGCGCCCGGCAAAAAGTCTATGGAGAACTCAATGTCCCTATCTAGCGGCATCCCCGGCAACTCCTCGGAAAAGACATTCGAGAACTCAACAATCAACGGATGTGGCAAATCCTGCTCCGCCAACAAAGCTCCACAGAATCCAGCCTCCGGCTCTGCTGCTCCTCGAACAAACTCGATCTCTGGCTCACCCGGCGTCCTAAAAAGAACTCTGCTCCTCTGCAATCAATGCTAGCATGGTGCATGCTCAACCAATCCATACCAAGTACCATATCGTACCTCGGTAGGGGCATTACGAGCAGACACGCACTCAAGTCCCGGCCTCTCAGAGTGACTCTCCGCCCCTTGTAAATATTATTAACTAGGATAATACCTCCCCCGATCATAATCTTGCAAGTCCTACCCATATATTCAGCAATAATATTGTGTCTCAGAGCAAAAGAAACAGACACAAAACTATGGGTCGCCCCAGAATCAAACAAGGCGAAAGCAGGGAAGGAATCTAGGAGAATATGACCTGCTACAACATCTCCCCCGGGCTCTGTCTCCTCCTCTGCTGCCAAAGCGAACACCCTGCCTGCGGGTGCTCCCCTCTGGTGCTGAACAAAATGTTGCTGCTGGGTCTGAAGTGGAGGACCCCTCTGCTGAACAGCTGGTCCTCTAGCCGGCTGCACCCTGTCCTGGCCTTCCTTGGCTGCCCGAGCAGGACAGTCCTTCAGCTGGTGGTCGGTCCCTCCATAGAATAGGCAAGCGCCTAACCTCCTCTAGCATACGTCTCTGCTGTGCTCCGTCTTTCCGTAGAAAGCACACTGCTGGGTCTGCCTCTGGCCCTGACCCTGATGCTGCTGGGCACGCGCCGGTGCCTGCTGAATCTGCAACAGAGGCTGCTGCTGAAACGGCCTCTGCTGCTGCTGAATGTGGGGACGCTTGGCCGGTCCCGCACTGGAACTCGCCTCCATAGTATCTTCGCTCCTCTTCGGCTTGAGGCCGAAGTCCTCCTCTGCAATCTACGCGTCCATCAATATCTGATCGAACGTCGCGTCACGGCGACCCGAGGTGCGGGTACGCACTGCATGAATAAGTCCCCTGCGAAACTTATGAGCCTTCTGCCCCTCATCCTGGATCATATCGGGAGCGAACCTGCTAAGGCAGAAGAACTCAGCTGCATACTCGTCCACCGACGAGTTCCCCTGCACTAGACCCACGAACTGGCCCTCCAATGCTGTAAGAGCCACGTCCGGAAAGAACTTCTCCTTGAAGAGCCTCCGGAAATTCTTCCAAGTCAGCCCTCTCACCGACGCACGAGGATCCGTGCGGTACCATGTCAGCGCAATGTCGAAGAATCGGCTGGCTGCGGCCGAAACCCAAAGTGCTCTAGGAAGCTCTGCCAGCTCCATGCTCCGCTGTACATCCTCTAGCCAGTCGTCTGCATAAAGGATGCCCTCTGTGCCTGTGAATTCCCTGGAGCTCATCTTCCTAAAGTCTAATACTGTCCCCAGCCTGGACTGCTGCTGGTACGGCTGCTAGCCAGTAGGGCCCTACACCGTACCCGGTGCCACTCTCTCTACTGCTGCCAGTGCAAGCTGATACGAGTTCTCCATACTCTGTCTCAGCATCTCGATCTGACGGTGTGACGCCTCCGACTGGCGCTGCGACGCCTCTGCCTGGGCTCGCTGTGTCTCCATCATCTGCTGAAGGTGAAGGAACATATGATGTGTATCCGTCGGTATCGGTGGTGGTGGCGGCAGTATCTCTGGAACAATGGCCGTAACCCTCTGGGGTGGAGGTGGTAGACCTCCCTGTGCAACTGCCGGGGTCTCCGGGATAGTAGAATCGCTGGAGGCAGTCTCGTGAACCTCCTCCTCGGCTTGATCAGATCTCTCAGGCAAGCTACTCGATCCAGTAGCCTGCGGGTGCGTCTTCGTCATCCTGGAGACGAATTGAAACAAAGAGATCAATATGGCACATGAGTAGATTATCAAAGAAGGACAATTAATTTAATACAAGGTGAATAATCATGATAATCAAAAGATCATAAATTTCCTAGGTGTGATTGAGAAACTCCTATCATGTCCTAGGTCCTACGTCCTAATTGCAGGCTCGTAATTAGTACTCTAAGTCGAGCACCATTACGAGATCGCACTAATTGCGACACTGGACCTGCGTGGGCCACCACAAAAATGTGTCACGACCCGCACCCTTATGAGGGGCACGAGCACGTGGGTACGTCCAGCCTACGTCGCAGTATCGGCGGTAGAACGCTGTATATAACGTCTATAAATACTACGACTAACAGTATAAATGTACCTGTACAGTATATACTCTCCGAATGGAGGTGACATAACAATACAGTCTCAATCACAGAATAAAACTAAGGTAGATAGCGCAGAAGGAAAGACATATGATAGATGAAAGAGTAAATAAGTCCATAGTCCAATACAAGCCCAGATATATACAACATCACAGGGTCTCAAAATATAATGTAGAAGCTACAGTCTGATAAAGCTAGCTGGATCGCAGTCCAGTCAAACCTAGCTAACCTACACTACTCTGGAAGTACAAAATCTAGTGGCTCTATTATAAGGCCACGATCCAAGGCTACTCCATCTGACTCAAGCCCGTAATAGGTCGAGCAGTCCGACTCAGAGTCATCTGTAATATATCATAACGGTATCCTGTCAGGAAAATGAGCAAGTACAAACACTAACAGTAGTTCCATGTGAATTGATAAATTCTATAAGAGACGGTATAATGAACTACGAGACAAAGATATATATGAAAACTTGGGAACCGTTCGGAAGCCGAGTTACAACCCTTAAACCAAACAAGGACCGGGGTTGTAACTCTTCTCCCGAGCAGAACTTAGTCTCCAATCAAGATACAATATAAAGGCATGTAGAGCATATGAGTAACTGTATATCATGCATGGTGAGAAAGTACTGAATGTAGAACAGAACAGGATATATGACAAGAAAAGTAAATATAAAATATGCCTCGAATATTATAGCCTAATGTGATCGGTATGGGTCAAGAATCAGGCTTCCAACCGACCGGCTACAAGTACGTGGACTCGGTCCGGCCGGGATGGTTAGCTATGGAGCAAGTAGTAGCACAGGTCAGGCTATACCCATCGTGAGGTGAGGGTATAGCTATGATACAAGTAGTAACTCAAGGTGGGCATTGATCACACTATCCATAATATTCTCCATTTCCAGAATAGTATACGGATCCGGACATAGCACGTCATGACGCGGGATTCCCTAAGAGGGGAGCAAGTCCTCTTCAGGAATCGACGTCAATACAAGTACAAGAATCAAGACCAAACAAGTACCCATATCCCAAGAAATCCAGGAATGACATCTCATGACAGGAATCCGATAATACTAGTCCGTGAACTATCGTGTCTGAGAATCAAGTAAGACACTACGACTGAATCGAATATAGCAAATATCAAGACAATAAAAACTATCAGTGAATGTACTCGCCTGCTGTCCTGAGCTGTAGGGTATATCAATGCTCAGAGTAGAAATCAGAGACCTAAAGATGAGATACTGTATGTTAATTTAGGTTTAAACAAGTTTAAGAATGATTCACAATGAATGATATGCACTCTAGGTCAAACTAGGTCTCACTGAGTCACACTAAGTCCTGTCAAGTCAATCTAGGTCAAATCAAGTTATATCAAGTCAATCTAAGCCAGACCAAGTCAACCCTAGGTCATACCAGTCATCACAGGTCAAAAAAAGTCGAAGAAAGTCAAACGGGATCAAGAGTTGGCCTACAGTTGACTTTTGGTCAACTGGTCAACCCTGGTCAACTCTGGTCAACTGGTCAACCTTGGTCAACTCTGGTCAACTCTAGGTCAACCCTAGGTCAAAGTGGTCAAATGTTGACCAACAGTTGACATTTGATCAACTGGTCAACTCTGGTTTGAATTTGGTCAAATCTAGACAAAGTGTTGACTCACGGTCGACTTTTGGGTAAAAAGTCAACTCTGGGTCAACCGAGCCAAAATCGGCTCAAATATGACATTTGTAGGGTGTACCCAACATGCCACCCAAGTTTCAAGTCAATCCGACTACCCGAACTCCGTATCTCGAAATTACCCGATTACCCCTTAACATTTACCCTTAAACCGTTCTAACTTGACGCCAAGTGGCCTTCCCTTGGGAATTCCACTCCGTGCTTCCTAGGGTAGTAGGGTACTAGCCTATACAACCATTACCTACCAAGTTTTCTAGGGTAAGTGGACATCCAGTCCATCTTACGGTCCGAATCGCCTGTTTATCCGTTATCTTGAATATTTCAAGATACGGGATGGTATGGTGCGATACCGTCTCCCCAAGCCCACACGCAACCCCGATTTCCACTCCGAAGCCTACCCACAAAATCTAAATCACATTATCTAAGTTTCCTCAAAGTTTCAACGCGTTCCGAATCACAGAACTCAATTTCACCACTTCACTAAAACTCACGCGACCACTCACACACACTCTCTAACACCCATTTCCCACACTCTTTTAGGACTAGTTTTAGGGGCCATTTAGTGGGTTGATTAGGCGTATATATAGCTAGTATATAGGGGTATATATATGTATATATATATATATATATATATAGGTATATAGTGGGCATATACGGGGTCGAATAGGGGGTTAAACGGAGGAGTTTTAAGCCTATTGTTGCTGCTACTGTTGCCTGCTATTGCTGCGGTTCTTGCTGTAGCTGCTGCTGCTGTTCTTGCTGCTGTGGGGGGGAGGGGGAAACAGCAGCCCTATCCCCCCTAGCTGCTATGGCTGCTCTCCCTTCCCTTCTCAATCCCTCCATCATTCCCCCTCTATTTCCTTCTCTAATTCACTCTAAAAACCTCTCTAATCTCTTCTAAAATCCTTCTCTAATTCTCTAATATATATATATCACTCACCACATCTAATTATCATTCCCTTCTCCTCTCTATACTCAGAAATACACACACACATATTTGTATGACCACACACACACATGTATATATCTACACATATATATATATATATATATATATATATATATATATATATATATATATATATATATATATATATATATATATATATATACACACACACACATATGTATCTATATATATATAGACACTCACTCACACACATGGACACACTCTCACCCACACATGGACACACTCTCATGACACAACTATCACTCTCCTCTACACACACACAAATACATATATAAATACACACACATAATTACACAAGTATATATATATATATATATATATATATATATATATATATATATATATATATATATATATATATATATATATATATACCACTCTAAAAAGAATAAAACCATAATTAATCCTTAAACTAGAATTTAAGGGAACCTACAAGGGCTATGGTCAACTTGTAGAGAATGATCCCCTCTCTAATTTATGTGAAGGAATAAATGCAAAAGGAGGAATTAATTGAGAGTTAAAGGATTACCTAATTTGAAGATTTGGAGGAAGAAGAAGGAGTTGGAAGAAAGAAATGAAGAGAGAAGAAGAAACTTAGTGATGAAGTAAAAGAGGTGGAGGGGGGGGGGGGGGGGGGGGGGGTGGCCCTATTGTGGCCGGCCATGGTGCCAAGGGGTAGGGGCACTTGTTAATTACAAGTTTGCCCCTCCCCAAGCCTAATGCAAAATTAATCCAAAATAGGTTTCGGAAGTTGCTAAAATTAATTAAAAATTATAATTAAACTTAATTACTCATGGAAGACTAGTCTAAACTCCTAAACCTAAAAGTTTAGTGTGGTGGACCATGGTTAAATAACATGCTAATTACGACTCAAGTCAAAATTCACCGGGGTCCCGAATTAACTCGGAATGCGATGAAATTCGAACCCGACTCCTATAATAATTAAATAATAATATTCATGAAATAAAATTCTCAAAAATATTATAAAATGGAAAATTACTATTTTACCCCTAACTGGAAAAAGTGAGGGTGACAATATATATATATATATATATATATATATATATATATATATATATATATATATATATATATAACATATCAAAAATAAGTTAAAGAAATAGTTAATTGATATGTAATTGATCACAATCAAAGTACAAAACTGGAAACTCCTTCAAATAAACCCAAACACGTGATATCATAAAAACTAATTGAATTCCGTAGACAAAATACATCAATTGTAATGCCAATGTCATGCCAAAGTACATCATGCGATATTGATACATGAACTATAAAAACAATTAATACTGAATTAAGAACCATACTTCGACACAAATATTTTTGATCGAGTTTGTTTCATACATTGCCCTACTTTGGAACAGAAAGTGCAAATTGTCTTCTATCTATGACAAAATTTATCTCAATTTGGTTGTAGAGGAGAAGCTTCAAGCAATATACTGATTTCTTTCTTCTTCTTTTGATTGATAACCTGCACAAATAAAAAATGTGTTTTAGTTTATTGTATCCAATTTGATGTATATATAAACACAACAATGAAAAAATATATATATATATATATAAACTAAGTACATGCTTTATTTGTTAAGCTTTAGTGGAAACTCAGAATCCAAGCCAAGTATCGACTGAGGTGAAAAATGTGTGTTTGCTTTGGTGGAAACTCAGAATCCAAAGTACATGCTCTATCCGTTAAGCTTTGGTAAAAAAATGTGTGTTAGTTTGGTCTTTGTTCTTCCGAGCCAAGTATCGACTGAGGTGAAAACACCACAGAAAATTCCTTCATGTGGACTATCGTCTAAAAAAGGAATCCAAGTTTACAACAACTCTGATAAATGATACAAATTGCATCGTGGGAGGTTACTGCATATAGCGCTACATGCTGCTATTTTTATGTGCTACTAGCAAGTAACAACAGTTTGATGGACTTAGCTTGATAGTTGCCATTTACTCATATATAATATATTCCAGATGATAGATCAACAATTAGGTGATAATCTCCCTGCAGACATTTTGTTGACAATGGTACACATTCAGCAGCAAATAAGACTCGTTCAAGTTTTAGGTAGAAGAAACAGTACACCAATATTTGCCAACAGGTTACAACATGCACCCTAGCTACAACTTTTGCCAATAGCTTGATAGTTGCCATTGAACCTACGGAATTACTAGCCAACTTGGAGATTCAGATAGCAACTGCCAAGGAAGAGTCTCTGAGCAGAAAAGATATATTGGAAAAGGTTAAAAGATGGACGTCTGCATGTGAAGAGGAGAGCTGGCATGAAGCCTACAATCGGGTAACATTTCCCTTGTTTTCTCATCTTTTTGAGAATTATATATTAGAACATTATTGAGAGATTTTAGAGCAATAGTATATACTATCGTGTCCCTATTCACCACAAACTTCTATCCCGTAAGTTAGCTCCACCATTCAGGATGATAACAGGTATAACTCGAGCAGGGGTGCACAAAATCTTCCATATTGGTCAACAAAATCCCAGGTATAATTTCAACTTCACAAAATCTTGCATATTGGTTAACAAAACCCCATGATGATAACAGGTATTCCTCTTTATTTATCGATTTTTTACTATAAAAAGGGATAACAAAAACTATAGTTTACTAAATGGGGGAATTTGTATACTGCATGTTAATACTTTATATATAAAGGTATTCAATTAAAAATATATATAAAGGTATTCAATAATTTAGGAATGGTTATAAAATAAAGGATTTCATAACTGTGTTACTGTACTAGAGAGCTATCCATGGATCGACCAAACATAAAGCTGTATTCTTTTCTTTTGTCTGCTCAAACACATTGCAAAGTTCTTGTCACGACCAGCACCCTGAAGAGGGGCACGAGTACGTGGTTACGTCCAGCCTACGCCGCAGTATCGGCGGTAGAACGCTGTATATAGGGTCTGTAAATACTACGACTAAAACCAGATAAATGTACCTGTACAGTATATACACTCCGAATGGAGGTGACATAGCAATACAGTCTTAATCACATATATCAAACTAAGGTAGATAGCACGAAAAGGAAAATACGATAGATAAAATAGGAAATGAGTCCAAGATCCACAAGTCAGAGCTATACACAAACATCCAGTCTCAGAAAATATATATAATAGATACTACAACTGACAATGCTAGCTGGCTCGCAGGCCAGGCAAACCTAACTAGCTATACTACTCAGGGTGAGCAAAATCTAGTGGCTCTACCAACAAGCCACTGTCTAAGTCTACTCCGTCAGACTCAACCCCGTAGTAGGTCGGGCAATCAGTCTCTGAATCATCTATAAAATTTGTCAACGGTATCCTGTCAGGAAAATGAGTAAGTACAAACACCAACAACAGTTCCATATAAATTGATAAATTCTATAAGAGACAGTGTAATGAAATACAAGACAAAATCAACTGGAAATATATATCATGGTGTGAGTACTGAAAAGGACGACGATATGAATGTATATAGGGCAACTTGGGAACTATTCGGAAAGCCGAGTTACAACCCCTAAACCAAACAAGGACTGGGACTGTAACCCTTCTCCCGAACAGAACTTAGTCACCACAGATAATAAATATAAAAGGTGCCTTAAAATCATTAGTGCGTCATGTGATCAGCTTGGGAAAAACATGTTCAGGCTTTCCATCTGACCGGCTACGAACAAATAACAAGTGTGAAACAACAAGTATGAAGAATAGGGCCGGTCACCATGGAAAGTTGTGAACAAGTAGCTATGAACAAGTGTCGAGTACAAGTGTGAAGCAACAAGTGGGTGTTTTGATCACACAACCACTAATGACTCTCCATCCCCGAATAGTATAAAGGACCCGGTCATAACACGTCATGACACGAGATTTAAGAGCAGGTGATCAGCCCACTCCCAAGTCCATGTCTATACAAGTACAAGTAACAAATTGAGTCATGTACCAATATACCAAGTAAACCGGGAACAACATCTCATGACAGGATCCGACATATACTAGTCCGTGAAATATTGTATCTAGAAATCAAGTAAGACACTATGACTGAATCGGATATAGCAGATATCAAGACAATGAAAACTATCAGTGAATGTACTCGCCTGTGGTCCTGAGCTGATAGGGTGAACAGACGCTCAGAGTGATCACAGACCTAAAATAAGATACTATGAGTCAAACATGGCAAAATACTGAAAAAGGAATCTAATTCAAGTCATGAATGTAAGTCTAAGTCAAAACTAGGTCAATCTAGGTCAGACTGAGTCTTACTAGGTTATACTGGCTCATACTGGGTCATACTAGGTCACTGGGAGTCATTCCAAGTCAAACTAGGTCAAACGGGATCAACAGTTGACTTACGGTTGACTTTTGGCCAAAAAAGTCAACCCTGGTCAACTCTGGTCAACTCTAGGTCAACCCTAGGTCAAACTAGTCTAATGTTGACCAACTGTTGACTTTCAGCCAACTGGTCAACTCTGGTTTGGTTTCGGTCAAATCGGGTCGTTTAAAGGCTAAGTTTGACCCTCGGTTGACTTTTGTTGACTTTTGGTCAAAAAGGTCAACCGACGTCAAAACTAGTCTATAGGCACCATATTTGATCGTTACCAACCAAGGGAATCGGGTTCCAACTCTATCCTAGGGCTCCTAACACCAATACCCTATTTCCTAGGTAAACTAACATTTACCCTACCAAGGTAAATCCCGATACCTTGCCCAATCCCAAGGAAACCCCGCAAATATCCATGGTACTAACCAAGACTCCTTAGGGTAGCTAGATATCAACCTATCTAGGGTTTACCTACCAAAGAAAATGGGTATCCTAGGTATCTAGGCTATGTTAGGATACAGGGTATTGATTTACCCTATTACCGTATCTCTATATCATGAATTTACCCTCTCACACTCTCACATTCATCTACACACAACCCACTCTCATGATACACTCACATAAACCACACTCAAAGGCTTCCTATAGGTTTCCTATTGGTTTGCACAATAGGCTATCATATAGATACTAACTACACTCTTATGTAGGCTCTCACATACCCACACAATACCTCACAACTACACACACACACAAGGCAATATGGGGACTGATTTTAGAAGTGGAAATGTGGACTGTGCAGGACAGTATATAGAATGGGTTTTGGGCTGCTCTTGACTGCAAGTGGGGGTGCAAACCTGGACAGAAAACTGGGGAAATGGGGACAGCACTTGGGGCTTGGTTTGAAGGCAAAATGGACAGCCACAAATGGCTTAAATGTGGACTGTTTTGAGTGGTTAAAGGGGTTATAAGGGACAACAGTACATGGGAGTTTAGGGCTGTGTTTGGACAGTGATTAGGGGGGGATTTGGACAGCATCAAGGGCTTGTTGTGGGCAATATAGGACAGCTCAAAGAGGGGGATTAGTTGGCTGTTTAGATGGCAATGGACAGCCATCTAATGGCTCTAAGGGACAGCCATACATGGAAGTTTAGGGGGACAGCCAAGTGCTGTCCCCATGGCTGCTTTGAAGGGAAATTTGGACAGAAATTTGGGGTTATAAGTGCCGTATTTGGACAGAAATGAGGGGGGAAGTAGGGGCTGTTCTGGACAGTAATTTGGAGCTTTAGGAGCTGCCATGTAGGGGGGAAAACAGGGCTGTTTGAAGGGAAAAAAAATAGGACAGCAGTTGGGTGTTTTCCCTCTCTACAAAACACCCACAAACACCTCACAAACTCTCCTCTATATATCTCCTCCCTATATACACTCAAACATAATATCAAATACCTCTCCCTCACTCCCTTCTATCAACACAACAAACATATCCATGGCCGACCACTACATGGCCTCTCTCCCATCCAACATCAAGCCACACACCACATAAATATATCCATATATATAACCATATATATATATATATATATATATATATATATATATATATATATAGAGAGAGGTATGTAAAAAAAAAAAATATATATATATATAGAGGTATGTGGAGCGCCGGCCCTAGGCTTTCCCCTCCACCCTACCCCTTCTTCTTCCTTGGGTGGTGGGCGGGGCCGGCCTTCGTCGCCGGCAGTCCGGCTGGTTGGCAGTGGCGCCCCCCTCCGCGCCGCTCCAGCGGTCAACGCTCGCAGGCTCCCTCCCTCTCGGGCCTTGCGTGGCTCCTCTCCTCCGCCTCCCCGCCTTGCGGCCGCTCCCACCGCAGTCGCCGTCCCCGCCGTTCCCGGCGTCGGCGCCGACCTCCTGCGAGTGCCCCCCCTGGATCTCCGGCCCCCTCCATCCTCGGGCCTCCACCCGGCTCGCGCTCCGCCGCCCCACTGGCCGCCCAGCCTTCTACTCCCCCCTCGGGCCTTTCGCCAGGCCAGCTTTCCTCCGTTCCGGTGCGTCCCCCCCTCGCCGCACCCCTCTCGGCCACGTCCCCTTCGGTAGTGCCCTCCGGCGGACCTGGGCTGGCCCCCGCCCTCCGTCTTCCCCAGGCGAGGGTCGGACCCCCGTCCCCTCCTGCTCCCGGCGGCCAGGAAGTGGCCCCCCTCTTTCTTCTCTGGCGGCCAGGTGGTGGGCCTTCCTGGCGTTCGTGCCCCCCACCCACCGTCCTCCGTCAGCACGCCGGCTGCTTTTCCCGGCGGCCCTCCCCCCTTGCGCCGGCCACCCCCCCACCACTGTTCTCGCCCATGGCGGTTCCGCCCTCTCCCTGGCGCCGGTTCCCCCTCCCTCGTCGGCGGTGGCGTCCTCCCCTTCCCCCCTTCGTGGGCTCGCGTGGCAGCTCAGTCGTCGGCGCCGGCCAGCCTCTCGCTCCCTGCATCGGCGCGGTCCCCTCCTCGCCTGGCCATTTGCGAAGGCCTTCGACGCTCGCTCCGTCACCTGCCGGAGAACCGCCCTCACAGGGAGTAGGTCCTCCCCCCTCTCCTCGGCCGGCGCCCCCCCCTTCGGCCTCCCCCCCGTCCGTCGGAGGACGCCCGCCGCCTTCCTCCGGGCCTGGGCGTCCTCTCCCCCGCCGTTTCTCCCCAGGCGGCTCCTCCTCTCCGCCCTGGGCCGGCTGGACCGCCGGAGCCCTGTCTCCTCCCGGCGAGCCCCCGTTCGTTTCCCTCCCGGCGAGCCCTCCCGGCGCCGGTCCGCTCCCCGGGCTGCGTGCTCCGCGAGGGGCCGAGGCCTCCTCGGGCCGGGCTACCCCTAGGGCCTCGCGCGCCTGCTCCTTTTTTCGCGCACCCATCTCGGGCCGCGCTCCCTCCCACTTTCCGAGGAACCCACGTGTCCTCTGTCCTCCACCCCCTTCGAATTTGAATTTTTTCAAATTCTCATCTGCTGGTGAGAATCACTTTGCCATTTCGGGCCCCCGTATTTTCGAAATGTCTCCCTTCATTTTGAAATTTGGGTCTGCCGATATATCGTATTTTGGATTTCTCACTTGTGTATTTTCAATTTCTAGGTTTGCAGGGCCCTTTTGTATTTTGGTTCTGCACCAAGTTGTAATGCTCTTTTCGAGCCTCACTTTCTATTTTCAATAAAATGTTTGTTATATATATATATATATATATATATATATTATTATATATATATATAATTATATATATAATATATATTTTTTTTTTATATATATATATATATATATATATATATATTATATAACCATATAAAAAAAATATATATATATATATAACCATATATATATCCATATTATGATAAAAGGATACATTATGATACATGGAAAAACATTCTAAATACATTGAAAAATCTGGAATAAATATTAGAAACACCAAAATAAATGCACAAACAATATTCATGTGTCCAAATAGGGGGTTTTCCCACTTGGATACGATCCTACTCCTAGGACACCTCTACAAGTGTCCAAATGGACACGAAATGGACACCAAACCAAGGGGGTCATTCCTATATGTCAAAATGGATCCAATACATGAAAAGAATGAGAAGGAGAAGGGATTTATACCTCCCGGTGATTCGATTCGATCCCGAAACGCAACCGACACGTAGAAGCTCCAAATGGACACGGACAAGCTCTGAATCCTCCCAAACTTGAGGAGCTCCTCCCTTGGATAGAATGGAGAAGGAAAGATGAAGGTTTGGTGAAGAAATGGAGGGATTTGGAGTTGATTTGGTTAGGGTTAGCTCTCAAAACAATTTGGGGAAGAACAAGAGAGAGAGTGGAAGAGTGGATAATGATTGAATGGAGGGGGGTCCTATCCACTTGGTGGCCGGCCACATGAGGGACGTTTGTCCTATATGGAAAATGCCTAAAAGCCCCTCTCTAGTCTATTTGTTAATACAATGTCAATGGGTTAAGTCGGGGTAGTTTAGTCAAACCGAAAACCACTAATCCTATTTAGTCTTAACCAAAAATAATTAGTCTAGTCTCTAACCAAAATACAGACATGTGGGCCATGGCTAACTAGTGTGTGGGCCCGCTAAGGTCAACACTACCCCGGGTCCCCGAAACAAGTCAAAACAAGTCAGAATGAGTTAAAATTCGAACCCGACTCAAACCACCCCAAAATAATACAATAAATAAATACATAATTTCAAAAATATTCAAAAGTGAAAAATGACAAAAATACCCCTATTTTTGGAAAATGGGGGTGACAAATCTATCCACCTTAAAAAAATTTCGTCCTCGAAATTAAAACCAAACAATAGTAAAATTTCAAATTCACAAGTCATGGCTAAAAATTTAAAATAATTAAAACCTCAAAAATCGAAGCAGGAATTAAATGACTAAATTTATAAAATTTAAAGCTATTCTCAATATAAGTCTATCCACCTTAAAGAATCATCCAAAAACTTAAAACAAAGTAAACACAAAACAAAAAATCATGCAATTTGATAATCGTATGCGTCTGTCCAATAATCACGATACTCAGAATTCCCGTCATGCCAGTGAGCAAGGCTACGATAATCACACAGTCCTCAACTACGGTACATACATCTAGAATTATGGTATTTAAAATTTTCGTATTGCCGCTAGCTTGGCAGCGAAAATCTTAAATTCCCACACCCGAGAGAAACGTCCATAGTCT
The DNA here is from genome assembly GCA_029216955.1 of Iris pallida. Lineage (NCBI taxonomy): Eukaryota > Viridiplantae > Streptophyta > Magnoliopsida > Asparagales > Iridaceae > Iris > Iris pallida. The sequence goes on from JANAVB010035344.1 coordinate 41,220, forward strand.
GACTATATGTCCTCACTCTGCCTGCTAGCATGATCCTAGAAGATTCTAAAATCTCATAATCGAGGCGACCTAGCCCATACGACTCATCTCAGAAAATATCACATCACAAGAACAAAATTTCATCCAACGAGCAAAGAACAGATAGAATCGAAGTTCAAGACAATTTATGTGGAAGCAATGCAGAAATGAGATCGAAAGCTTGGAACCTGCTATCTGCTCTACTACTGCCTGAGTGGGCTCAACTGTCATGGCGAACGCTCGCCCCTGCTGGTCTCCTCTAGCCTGCCGTACTTTCACTACTAAAATATGCTTAAATAGCGACGTATATTAGCGACGGCGGAAATACGCGTCGCTGATAATTGCATATAGCAACGTCTTGTGCTACACGTCGCTGTACGTCGCTGAGTAGCGACGTTCAGCGACGTAGTATAATTTACGTCGCTGGTTTGCGACGTTTCATGTAGGCGTAGCTGTTTTATTCATATAGGATTCCTGGCCCGATCGAAATCCTAAAATTTTCACCCAAAAATTTATTCCCGCTCTTCCCTCTCCCCCTGGCGAACCCTCCCCCTCCGGCGACCACTCCCTCCGCGAGACCCTCCCCCTTCTCCCCCCGGAGACACCGCTCGCCCGTTGACCCCTCCCTCCGACGACCAGCCTCCCTCCTCCGACGAAGGAGCCTTCCTCGCCGCTTCCTCCTCCGACGAAGCCACCCTCCTCGCCGCCTCCATCCTCCGACGAAGCCACCCTCCTCAGGTAAACCCTAACCCTAGCCCTAGCTATCTAGACACAGACACGGACACGAAAACTCTAACCCTAGCTGCTGGGGTGGTCTTTCTGTCGAGGGGGAGATAGGGGTGGGTTGGGTGCAGGGGGTGGGGGGGTCTTACTGTCGAGGGGTGGAGGGAGGGATGGGGTACCCGGGGCAGGGGTAAGGGAGGGGGGCATGGTTGGGGTAGGTGCAGGGGGAGGGGGGGGGGAGGGAAGGCAGGGGAGGGTTGGGGTGGGTGCAGGGGTATGGGGAGGGGGCAGGGGACGGGGGAGGGGGGAGGGGGGAGGGGGGGGCAGGGGAGGGTTTGGGTGTAGCAGGGTAGGTGGAAGGGGTGAAGTGTATATTTTGGTTGGGGTGGGTGCAGGGGTATGGGGAGGGGGGCAGGGAGGGGGGGAGGGGGAGGAAGGCAAGGGAGGGTTGGGGTGGGTACAGTCTGCCACTTTTCTTTATCGAGTACGATTTTGTTGCTTCTCTCTCGCTCTTCTCTTGGTCTCCATTGAATGCTGGTCTACTGCCATTAATATTGGTCGATAGATTTCTCTGTCACATATTGCAAGTGGTACTAAGAAAAAAGAAAAAAGAAAGAAATGAGAGAATAGATGTGACTCAAATGGACCGAAGTAGGTTGTGTATAGAGCATTAAGAGCGGGACATGAACCGGGCTCATGACATTTT
>JANAVB010035345.1:0-24444 GCA_029216955.1 Iris pallida
AACAGGTTCAGTTGTGAATTAAAATCTTTGTAGGGAGACACACAAACACAAACATCATTATTTTTTGTTTTTGTATGATCCAGTGGCGATGCCAATCAGAGAGCCACTTAGGCATTATCCTCCTAATCAAGTTAGCTTTTTGTCAACACAAACATCATATTATGTTTGGCTAATTGTTTCTCTAATCGTCAATTCTCGTAGTACTAATATTATAACCTCCTTAGTCTTTATTTTAGAATTTTATGGGTAAATTTTTTTGCTATACAATTTTGATGTTTTCTTTCTGTCATCTGATACACAATTAACTAGTATTGATGTCAAATGATCAATTTTGTAAACAAGCTTATATGCTTCTCTGGATGTTGGCAAGTTTCTGGAGAGTTATGAGGTGTCCAACAAAAATGTGGGATCTTGAGTCTGAAACTCTTCGAGTGATTGTTATAAGGGCAAACTTCTCCCTCTTGACTCTCAATGGTTTTGTGGAATTGAGATATTGTGTGAAATTTGTGAATAGTAATTTAAGGGTGGTTCATCTTAGATTGACATGATAAAGAAACCTGATAAATTTCCTTGCTTAAATATTCACTAGTTGTAACATTAGTGTATAATGTATGTAGATTCTCAAATAGGTACAATGTAGTCACACATGTTGCACGAATACGGTTACGGGTACGGACACGATAGGGACACCAGTTTCCTGTGCAACATGGGTGACATTGATCAGATGTTTCTGTGCTGTTTGGTCAAAGGAGAACCAATACTTGGTTGTTTTAGTATCGTATCTTTCTGTTGCAGTTTCGAATTATATACAGTTTCAATTATAGTGAAAAACCTTACATGATTGATAATTTAGCTAGCCTTCAGATTCTTTACATGATTTATACATGTTTGTGAATTATAGTTTCAATATGGCTAGCCTTGCAGTTCTTCTCGAGTGATTCAAATTGTCTCGAGTTGTATTGATAATCCTGTAATAGTAAGTTGATACTTTGTGTTCTTGTTCTCTCAGGAACTTGCTGAAAAATGAAGGGTGGATATGCATGTTGTGAATAGGAGCTGTGGATATGGAGGAATGTGCTCCGATATGGTTTGCTACTTTCTTGGTTTCATTTTGCAGTTTTGGTGGATTATGTTTCATGGCTGTGACAAGTGATGGTTGTTTGTGCTTTGGATGTAATTAAGTTGTATGGAAATAATTATGTGGGATGTGTACTTTATGGTTGGATTATGTCGTGGTTGGACAAGTGAAGAATACATGTGGTGGGACAACTATTTCAGTTTTTCCTGTATGAACAATACAGTTTGTTAATATAAAATTTGGGTTTTATAGTAATTTGATGTGTGCAGCTTCTGGATTGATATAATGTGTGGTTGATTAATATTATATAATTCTTGATAGAATTTTGGCATGTTTATCTTGATGGTACTCTGGATATCTTCTCTTGACGGTTGTCATACATCAACTTTAATTCATATCATGCTACACAATATAGCCGTAAATTAGTGCTTTTCATGACGGGTTTTGTCCGTCAAAACAAATGCCTTTATTGACGGCTAAAGACCGCCAACTAGGCCGGAGTCAAGAAAAGTTTTTGCCTATGTTGACGATTCTTAAAAAGAGCTATCTTGACGGCTAAAAACAATCAAGATAATAACATAAAATGATGGCAAAAAACCGTCAAGAAAAGCCCTGTCACGGACCGTCAAGAAAAGGGGGGACTTTTCTAGACTCCGGCCTAGTTGGCGGATCTACAACCGTCAAGATAACCATTTCTTGACGAAAATTCACCGTCAAGAAAAGCCTTTATTCTTGTAGTGTGTATGCACATATTGCTTCCTGCAAATGCCTACAACTGCTGCATGCCTAAAGTATTGCTCTGCATGGCAAACTTGCATACTGTAATGCAATGCCCTGCTGCTTGCTGCAAATGACCTTGCAGCTACTGCAAATGGGCTCTAGCATTTGCAAAGCAAGCCTCAAATCAATTGCCATAAGCCCATGCTCTGATACTCATATCCACCAAGATACCAACTAGTCCCTAACACATGTTAACATGTAACTAACATCTGATACTACACTAGGATACAAACTAGCACATCCTAACACTCTACTCACAAAAATCCCTATACACTAACATATCAATACTAACATGACTCATATTCCTAATATTATAAGTCTTTGATACTAACAAAATCTAATCTCTAACACATTACTGACTTCATACCCCCTACTATATATGTATACATATAGGTATATCATTGACACTCCCCTATATCCTCAACTGATACACATGTATCAACTGATACTTGCAAAGTGACACTCAAACACAATCCACACGACACTGAACATCCTCCATAGACCCTTCACTTGTTAATCTCTAAGCCCTCTCATTCAAGACACAAACACACTACTAATACCTAGGCTAATAGTCCAAGTAGCCTGTTGCCAACATCCTGCTATCCAGAACCAACTGATAGCTCACCCATTGATCCAAACATATTCTAACCTATATCCTAACATGAACTAACACATATATCCATCCCATATCCTAATCTTACTAGGACACAACTGAATGTCTGATACACACTCCATTATCCACTCATTGACCATTGCAATGCCACTGTAGCTACTGCCTATGGGGAGCAGGATCCCCTATTGCTGCATTGTATTGCAATACAATGCAAGCCCCCACTGCTCCTTGTAGTGCTACTACAAGCAATGCCAGGTTTTTGCCATGCAATGCCAATCCTGTAATTCAAGCCAAGGCAAGCAAAGAGGCTGCCTGCAACTTTCCGACTCAGGGAGTTAACTCCATCACTCATAGAACAGTCATCACACTCCTATCTATATATATACGTCTATATGAAACACTCATGGGATACACTAATCTCACAAGAGAGCTCATTCACAACCACTCCTAGATAGCCTAAGGCCACAGGCCAACTCAGATGTATGATGTCACTGCCAAAAGCCTCACACAGGGGGCTAACATGTGAACCAGATCCCTTCGACCAAAATGATCCACTAACCCAACTACAGTCACAAAACCTAACACTCTACAATGCTAACACATGACATATTCGATTTAAAACCCAAATAATAATTAAAATCTTAACATTCAAAGCCTTAAGAGTGATTTTATCAAACACTTGACGTGCGTATCCGATACTCATGTGATACGCACCTTAAATGGATCCGAAATCAAACCAAACTCTTCCTAATAACATGGGGAACCTAAATGAATGCATCTATGAAGAGAAATTTGAAATTAGAATGGGTTTAGAGCTTCTTACCACTTGAGAGATGGATTCTCAAGGAGACACTTCTAGATCTAGATCTCCTTTACTTCCACTAGCCAAATTGCTCCAATAGGATTTCTTGTAACAAATTGAGGCTTCCTCTCTCCAAGGGAAAGAGATTGCAATTCGTTTGAGGGAATTTGGACTCAATTTGGATGTTGGAGGTAATTTGAGAAGGAACACAAATTATGGTTAGGGTTTGTAATGAAAAGAGGCAAGAAGGAGGCTTGTTAGCTATTAATAGCAAAGGGAGAAGGGGTCTTGTAGCCAGCCAAGGCTGCCTTTAGGGTTTGGTTTGGGTTGCAAGGTTTAAAAAGGCTTCCTATTTGTCAATTTAAGGCCTCTTTAAGGAAAGGCCCAATGTGGCTTCTTGTCTAAGTTAATTAATTGAATTTAATGTCACCCTAGCAAGATTAGAGTCTAACTTAAGTTGTCTAATCTCTCTAACAAGTTTCTAGGGTCATGACTAGCCTCTAATCAATATGGTTCTAAGGTTTCACTAACTAATGATACAATCACAATACATTAATAAAAATGATATTAAAATAATCAAAAATTTCATAATTACCAAAATACCCTTGCTCTAGCATGTGGTGGTGACAAATCTACCTCCCTTTGAAAAATTTTGTCGAAATTTAAGTTGGTCGTACTCTTCTTAAGGTCATGCCCCCAACAATCATGGTCTAAGAAACCTTATCTAAATCATACAAAAAATTGGAAGAACCAACATACATGGTTATGACATGCAATATCAATTTGAGGTCTCATCTTGTCACCCTCATTTTCCGTATTTCCCGTATTTCTCGTATTTCGTATTTATACTCGTATCTGGATTTTGGCATGTATTTTTTTTATTTTTCTCAACTTGTGGAATTTCGGTATTTCTCATATTTTGGGTTTTTGGCATGGCTTGGTTTTATTGGGTTGGTTCGGTTTGGTTTGGTTTATGAGTATTGGATTACCTTAAGCCTATGCTACACCCTCAACCTACTACAACTCACCCTCTTTATAACTCCACCAACATTTTCTCTCTCCTCATAACCACCATTTATTTCCTTTTTCTTCTTCTTCTCCTTCCTCTACACAACTCTCCCAACCCTAGGCAAGTGCACCTTGCCACTACATGAGAACCCTCTTTTATTTGTCCATTTGCTAGATTAGGACATGGTGACCAACATTAGGCCTTGGTATTTTGTGATTTGAAGTCTCCATTGTTCTAGATCTAGGTTTTTCCTATTTTCGGATTTTGTATGTTTGAGCTACTTTGGTTGGATTTTCTTGGGTTTTGATGTTTCCATGTGGAAAAGCATTCAATTTCACTCCAGTTGGAGCTTTGAAAATCCGGATTTGGAGTTCGGATGGCCAAGTTATGAATTTTGAAGCTTGGGTTCAGCCATGGTGTTCTTGCTGTTTGGAGAAGACAGTGAGCAGTGTGCAGAGCTATTTAGCTTACGTACCCTGAGCTACGTGCGCTCTTTAGCGCTGCGTACGTAGGCTTGAGTACGCTTCCTGTTGGAAGCGTGTCTTCTTAAGTGTGCGTGACTTTTCACGTACACTGCTCCCTTGAGTGTGCGTGACTTTTCACGTACACTGCTCTCCTTGAGTGTGCGTGACTTTTCATGTACACTGCTCCCTTGAGTGTGCGTGACTTTTTACGTACACTGCTCTTCTTGAGTGTACGTGACTTTTCACGTACACTGCTCCCTTGAGTGTGCGTGACTTTTCACGTACACTGCTCCCTTGAGTGTGCGTGACTTTTTACGTACACTGCTCTTCTTGAGTGTGCGTGACTTTTCACCTACACTGCTCCCTCAGCGTGCGTGACTTTTCACCTACGCTGCTCTCTCAGCGTGCATGACTTTTCGTACGCAGCTCCCTCAGCATGTGTGACTTTTCACGTATGCAGCTCCCTCAGCGTGCGTGACTTTTCACGTATACAGCTCCCTCAGCTTGCGTGACTTTCGTACGCTGCTCCCCTGACCCCTTGCTTAACCATTGGCTCTTGGAGTTTTGGTCTTATTTCTTTAAGCTTGACTCTTCTATTGCCCTGTATATTAATATTTTATTAGATATTTTACGTCCATTTTATATCCTTACGCCTTTTGTCATAAACTTGATTTTACTGAATATGTTTGGAATGACTATTGTACATGGCATGGTATGGCAAGAAACTAGCATAACACGACAGTGACCAGTAGTGGTGCACTCCTGACATGACCAACCTTACATTATTATCTTGCCGATAAATGGTGGGAAACCAAGTTCTGTTCAGATGAAGGGTTACAACCCCGGTCCTTGTTTGGTTTACGGGTTGTAACCTGGCTATCGGAATAGTTCCATGGTTATCTCGTCGAATATCATCCTGCCATGTTTTTTGTAATTCTAGTTTTAATATTAGATTTTCTTGTGCTGATTGCCGACTTTTGTTCTTATTTCGTGGCCCCTTTGTGGCACTTGCTCTTTCTGGGGTTGACCCAGCTGGTTTTGTGTGGCCAGATTTCGGAGCAGCTCCCGAGGATCTACCAAGCTTCCAGTCCAATGGTGGTGACTAGAAGGAACCCGGGCTACGAGTGGGTTTTCTATTTTGTTTCGCTCACTCTATTGTAAAACTATTATTTTGAGGCGTTTAGCCGACGAGCACCTGTTAGCTCGATGCACTTTACTTACTGTCTGCCTACGGGCTGTAAACATGATTAACAAATCCTAGGGTTGATCATGTATGACTTAACTCTTGCTAGTCCCCGCATTTTGTACGACTAGCTTCATGATCAGCTGAATATGTAATATTTGGGACGCCTTATTATTGTATATTTAATGATCATACATCTTGTGACTTTACTTACTTGCTGTGATTGAGACATTAGGCTTATTCATGACCATAAGAGACTGCTGGCTTGTAGTAAACCCTCATATTTCTAGACAGCCGTGACCGTATATCGAGGTGGTTTCCATTTCAATATACGTAGCTGGCTATGTCTGCCCCCGCTCTCCAGTAATCTGGTTCTGGGGAGTGACACATCTAACTGTACTAACCATACTATGGCATAAGGCAATAGATAGAAAACAAGAAATCATCAAGGGCTGTAAGGAAGACTATTATTCTACATATTATTAAAATGGTGAGTACTATATACAATAGAGGAATTATCTACAGTGGGTTATTATTCTAATACTAATGCTAACTATCATCTCAAGGATACAAACACTCTACAAGCCATCAACTATCACACTATAAAAGCACTACATATGAAATAAACTATACGAAGAACTGGACTGAAAAAAAACTAAAAGTACCCCTACTTCTATGTTAATTGATGATGGGACATAATTTTATAATAACAGAAGTAAAATATAGAGATGATATGTTAAGAATACTTCTCAAGATATAATATGATAATCATATACGTCTATCAAAAATCATGATACTCAGAATCCTCGCCATGTCAGTAAGCAAAGTTGCGATAATGATAGATTCCATAACTAGGGTATGCACCTCTATAATCATGTCGTCTAGAATCCTCGCTATGCCGACTAGTATAGCTGCGGAAAGTTCTAAATCTCATAACCAAAATATATACATCTGAAGTCAGGTCTCTACGTTTTTGCCATGCCAGCTAATGTGGCTGCGATAAACTCCAGGCTCCAAAACCAAGTAGACGTTTTACCTTCCCTGTTGTTCTCGTCAATCATATGTTATCAGAAGATACCATAACTCAGGCCATAAAATTTATCTCGGTATGAAAATCAAAATCAACAACAAACCATCAAAAATTAAATTCAATAACAAGGAGCAAGGGTGAACAGTAACAAGAGGAAGGGAGTTCAAATTGAAGTTTAAATAAGATCCTCAAGGGTCATCCCAGGAATCTCTCAAGAAATTCTAACTATGATTGAGTATCCTCTCATTCTAATACCCTATTTTCTATATTCTATCGCAGGCTCGTGGTAGTACAACTAAGTCGTTGTGCTACCACAACATCGCACCAATGCGAATCTCGACCTGCATGGGCTACCACTAAAAATGTGTCACGACCCGCACCCAGTATAGGGGAACAAGTGTGTAACTGCGCCCAGCCTACACCGCAGAATTGGCGGTAAAACGTTGTCCTAGGTCTCAATCAATATCTAACACAATATAATATATCTGTCCAATAAAGATATACTCTCCAAACGGAGGACAATCTCAGAAGGATACAACTCAATCACAAAGTAACTAAGAGAGATGGCAGCACAATATGGAATAGATAGAAAGATCTCAAAGTTTAATACAAAACCAGAATTGAAAATAACTAAGTTTTATCAACACCAACAGAGTACAAATCAAATACATAACAAGAAACTAAAAGATATAACCCAACTGTCCTAGCAGTCTACTCTAAGTACTATAGGTGTCTCCTCAAGGCAAGCTGGATCCTCCAAGTTCTTTGTAAAATTTGTCAACGTATCCAGTCAAGATGGGAATGAGCACATCTCCTCTAACGGTTCCAAATAAATGACAAAGACTATAAAACAATTATAAAAATTAATACTTGATGAATATGAAAGTTTTAGATAGGAAATAAAATAGGACAATAGTTTAACTAAAGACCAAGGAAAGTAAATACAAAAATGTAAATACAGTGAATCAGGAAAGCATGGCAATGAAGACTATAAATAGAGATAACTGAACTAGAACAAATGTGATGTGAGTCCAGACAGTACAATATGAGTCAAGTGTGATTCCAGTATGAGTCCAGTACAAGACACTAACTAGTGTGTTTTGAAATACCACTTTCGACATGTAAACGGCTAGGGGTAATACGGCTCATCGCACGCTAGGCAAGCGTACGATGGCTATCTTTCCAGATTATACCAGTAGTGAATACGGCACGTCGCACGCTTAGCCAAGCGCGACAACTGTCCTTCCAGATTAGACCAGTAGAGTGGTTCCAGTATGATTAGGATTCTTTACATGTCTACTCGAGTATTTCACCGCCCCGACAAGTATAAGTGAATCCATATCCCGACACGTAAATTGAGTATAAGTCCAGCTAGAACAATGTGATGCCAATAGGTGATTCCAGTGAATGATTCCAGAAACAGAGGCCAGACAAGTAAAGTATGTGTGTCGCATATAATGGATCCAGTAATATCAATCCGTGTTGTGTCAGAGAATCAAATAGAACTATACTAGAAGCTGAATCATAATAATCATTAAGTAAAGAAAAACTATCAGAGAATGTACTTGCCTATCATCCATAGTAATAAATGAGGATCGATGCCCAAGGTGGTGTCACACAAACCTATATATGAGATGTACATGGTTATTTATTGTTTTAGAATAAATAGTGAATTTACATGCACTATTTGTATGCTTTTATACCTCTTCTAAATCAAGGAGTCAACTTGGTCAACACAAGGTAAATTCTAGTCATTTGTCAACCTGGGTCAATTGGTCTATTTCTAGGATTTTGGAACCATACTATAATTTTCTAGGCCATATTAGTTATCCTAGGAAGATATGGTATTGACACTATTCTATATCATAAGATACTTGGAACATGATAAATGAAATACTATATGATGTATTCATCTATACCAAGATTCCATATCCATGAACCCATAATCTAACCATTATCTTGCAATACCTACATATATGTACCATCTATATACATATTTATCTATCTCATAACCTTATCATATCCCTTATAACTATTAACACAAGAACCCATGTATTTGCCTACACTATCACTTGCACTCTCATTTACCTTTTTAACATTTATACAACTAAAACCCCTTCATCAAATTGGACTGAACATAGATATAGGGCTGTCAAAATAGAAAGTAAGGCTGCCAAGTATCATAATGACTGATACAAGGAATTAAATGACTGAAGGATCTCTAAAACCTGAGTCACTGTCCTTCCCTATTCAAGTACTGCTGCATGCCAAGTGATACTCCCTATACAACCCTATGAGCTTACCCAACCCTCAACACACTACAAGCCTATGACACATTCTAAGTGTGGGGCTTCTCAAACACTATCACCATACAGTGCCCAACCTAGGTCTCTCATGCATAGTCCCTCACTTCTCATCTAACCAAGGTATCATGGTTGGGTGAAAGGCCAACACAGGCCAACAAGCACAGAACACTAAGTAACCTCTGTTCTAATATTCAAACCATCCACATTTCTAAATGTACACACCCTCACATACAATTTCTGAACACTCAAAGATACACTAATACAGTCCAACATGCCTACTGTAGTGGCCATGGCTCACTGTATGCATATGCTGCTTCCTGTTAATGCCTGCAAGTGCTGCATACCTAAAGCATTGCTCTGCAAGGCAAACTTGCATACTGCAATGCAATACGTTGCTGCTTGCTGCAAATGAGCTTGCTGCTGCTGTAAATAGGCTCAAACATTTGCAAAGCAAGCCTCAAATCAATTGCCACAAGCCCATGCTCTGATACTCATATCCACCAAGATACCAACTAGTCCCTAACACATGTTAACATGTGTCACGACCCGCTTCCGAATAATCGGACACGAGTCAGACACGCCCAGCCTTCGTCGTTAGACACGACGAAGTAAGCTGTACCAAACTAGGGAAATCTAACCAGATAATCATATATGTATATAATCACAGCATCTAAAACACATCCCAGAATGATCACCATAATCCACAATTCTATGTATATAATGTACGAGTCATCAAGAATAAAATGTACTATGAATTCTAAATCAATATCTAAAAGTAAGGCTAACAGTATAAACCTGAAACCTCAAGCTAAGTCATGACCCATCCTGCTTATCTAAGATCCCGGGCTCTGGCCCATAAGGTAGAATGATATGCTGCAAATATACCTGCAACATATCCAGTCAGGAGCGGAGCAAAGTACAGTTCTAGTTAATGAAACATGAACATGACATAAACTGAGTATAGGAGTACAAAAAAATGAAATACAAAAATGAACATGAAAGTACATGAAAGTAGTACAGGAAATAAGTACAAGAACTGTAGTACATAAGTGTAAAGTACATGAACATGTAAAGTACAGAAAATGTAATGTACAGGAATGAAACTATAATCCTGAAGTACAGACATGATAAGTGCATAATATCGAAATACATCTAGTCCATGTGACCGGCTAGGGTGAGTACAAGAGCATGCACAGGAGTACACGAATACGGTACGACTTAGGTCCCGCGTGCACGATGCGATGCCTAAGCTAGGCATATGAATATTGTAACCAGGATTGGTCACATGGCTAGTGTATTTCCTCACCCGACACTAATAAGTACAAGAATAAGAGTACAGGAGTACATGATATCGTGCCATAACGTGTCACAAGAAAGAGTACAAGAATGTAAATGCACAAAATCGTAGAAAAGTACTTGCCTTGTCCGGGAAGATCGAAAATAGGGAGATAGTAATCTCTATGTACACCTGAGTTTGTTTACAAGTCGGTTATGTTCTAAACAATGATAATTACTAATCAACTATTTCTACCAATAAGCTAAATACCTATAAAATAAGGGTTTAAACTTACATAATAAAATATGCTATACATCCTAGCTTAACAAAATATTAATTAGATAGACATCTCTACTTGCTAACTATGCATCATATAACAACTAACAGAGAAATTATATCATTTATTTAGATAAAGATTAGGCCTAGATAACCTGCTAGTAAACTATTTATAGGTTAATACCATATAATAGATAATTAACAAGAATATTAAGATGAAATAGTTCTTAGCAATATTACTGGTTAAAGTAGACGATAACATTCTGAAATATCACTATCAAAAATTCATTAAGCAATTTGCAACTGAATGCTTCAATTAATAAATTGGAGACTAAGAATAATCCAACTCAAACAGAAGTCCAGAACCCTCAACTCAATCAGGCCCATTACTCGGTTAGACAAACTAAAACTAAATCCCAGGTTAACTTGGAACATATCAACCCAATCCAAATAGTTCTCCAGAGTCCAATTTCTATACATAAAACCTACTATCTATTCAGCTACACCTGTATACAAAATTTGTACTGCTTAGACCTCAATGAACCCAGCTAACCATAACCCAGTGACAAAACTTCTCACAAAGCATTCTCACCATCTAGCATACTTGGAACCCAACTTCAACATCAAAACCTATATTAACTTCTTACTCTCAATTGAACCCAGCAACTCTCTTATATAGAAATCTAAGCTTAACCCATCGATCGTAGCCTAACGGCTACTAAACAGAATTTGGAAAATTAGTTGAGCTGAATGCACCTGGTAATATTATAGCTACAACCATCAGTTGGTTTAATTTACAACACCATGGTTAAATCATGCCTATGTCAATTCTTAATATTCCCAAGCATCCACCAATCGGTTGGCAAGTCTAAATACACCAAGAAAACCCAGAATAATACAACTAGAGACTACGAAAAGAGGGAAAAATATACAAACAACTTGTTCAACAAATTTAAATAAGACTCCCGCCCTTGATATCCCATCCTTGCAGTTGCAACACACACGACCCCATCGGTGAGCATGACCATTGGGCACCTCCACAATCAGACATGCACACACACCACCCCTTTGGTCACAAACGAACTGAACATAAAACAGAAGGTCACAAGCTAACTAATCCAATCCCATGCCCGATCGATCAACGTCTACTTACTTAAACTCATACCAACCAAAATCAACAACGAAAAGGTAGATTAATACCTGAAGAGAAACAATCCCTGCTAGCAAATACAATGTCAAGGATCGAACACGGCTACAATTCATACACGAACTTCTTGAAGCACCCGATTAAACACCAATTTCGTTTCCCCTCCACAGATTCGACGGAATTGATCGATCCAAAAATGATCCCATTGATCCACCAACACCCGACCATTGAACCTCATTCCAAAGTTCGTCCGGATCAAAAAAAAGTGGAACGCTCATCAAAGAATCGAATTAATCATTCTCGATTCATAACATCAGAGATTTGATCGAGACTTACCAACAATTTGGATCGATCGAACAGAAGAGGTGGTGATCCAGAGTGATAGAAAAGAACAGATCGAAGGAAATCTCTACGTGCCGAAGTTCACTCGTCGGAGAAGATGTTCGTCGTCAAAACCGTCTCAGGGTCAGAACGTCGTACTCGAGGTGGTATATCGCCGGGCTGCCTCACCAGGGAAGTAGTCGTTCACTCCGTGCTGCTGCCAGAAGGATCGCGCACAGTCGTCGGCGTCGGGAGGAACCACCCGCCTTGGTCGTTGTCAGTGGTCGACCATTGTAGAGGAGCCGCAGCGTCCGTCGTTGGAGAAACCAATCAGCTAACCCCGTCGTTGGAAAGTTGGCACGTCGTCGTCGGGATCGTCGGAGTCGCCGGAGTCGCCTGGTGCAGCTCGCCGCCAGCCGAGACTCGATTAGGGCTCGAAATTAGGGAGAGAAGTTGAGAATTTAAGAAAATGGAAAGAACTCTGTTCTCTCACTCTGTAATTCGAATTATAAAAGAAATGAAATTTTGCAGTTAGCCCCTCCACCAAAACCATTTTACAAATCAGCCCTTCCGCCCAGATATTTTTACACCAACCCCCTTCCTCCTTTTCACTTATTGCAGGAGTGGATGGAAAAACAGTTGAAAAGTCACATGATGGTCCCAAAGTTTGTCATAACAAACTTTCAAATTTTAAAAAAATAAATTCTGCCCCACTAATTTCCCTCCAAAATATCAATTACCAAATTTATTATCAAAACTTATTATTTTAAACTCAATCATCAACTATTATTAATATAAAAAATGTTTTTTTAAATCAAAGTTATTTCTCAAAACAGGAAGGTGGAGTTATAAATCTCCCCCCTTAAAATAATGTTGTCCTCGAAATTCGAGAGAGAAACAAAACAATCTTAAAGTAAATCTCAAGAAGGTTCAAACACAATTTATTTTATTGTATTTAAAATTTCTCAATATCAAAATACAATCAGACAAACAAACTAGGTTAGCGCTCCCACATCTCGTCCTCGCGCTCCCATTTGGACTCTCTCGGAGAGTGGTGTCTCCACATGATGCGAACAAGTGGAATGGTCTGGTTCCGCATACGCTTCTCCCTCTGATCAAGGATCTCCACTAGCTGCTCCTTGTAGGTCAAGCTCGGACCCACCTCTAGCTCTGAATAGTCCACCACATGGCTCGGATCTGGAATGTAGCATCGAAGCTTGGACACGTGGAAAACATCATGCACTCCCTCCAAGCTGGCTGGAAATTCTAGTCGATATGCCACCTCGCCAATCCGTGTCGTCACGTCGAAGGGCCCGATGTACCTTGGACTGAGCTTCCCGCCTGTGTCAAATCTGATGACGCCTCTAGTCGGTAAGGTCTTAAGGAATAATCTATCCCCAACTGCGAACTCCAGTGGCCGTCAACTGCTGTCTGCCCAGTGCTTCTGCCGATCTTATGAAAATCTGAGATGCTCTCTGAGCCTTGAGACCCGTACGATAATTACACACAAGAAGTTGGAATAACACGATCAATGATCAAGAATCAAATAGGCACGAGATAGAATGAAGTTCCAATTACAACTTAGAGGAGCAAAATCCTAAAAATACAACTATTAAGTACGATGATAAAAAATCGATATTTTAACACAAGTGGACTAGGACAAGATAGGAAAATCATGGTCAGATAGTCATGATTTAAGATCGAAGTTTAGACAAGACATAAACAAAATATGGAATCAAACTTTGGCAATGTATAATTTTGAGGAATTCAATGATCTAACGATAAAATACTAGAAGGGTAATTAGCAAGGGTTGATTGAGGAACGTACAAAATACTCAGAAGATACAGTATCAAATTAGGATAAACGTGCAAGGATTTGTGATTCTTAAAAACCTATAATCATAAGAAAATGAACATAGTTTCTATGGTATCCGGAAACATATAGATATTTAAAATTACTTTACTCAGAATCCCTACCCCGCCAGGGTATACCTGGCTGTAGTAAACTTTGGTTTCGTGACTCAAATAATGATATGTTACTGAATATCCTATGCACTATATCCATTTTCTAATAATCATCAACGAAGCAATCCAAGAGATCACGACATGAAGAATTTAGGACAAGTCTCCATAATACCCGAAACCTATGAATGTCTGAAATCACTTCAACTTAGAGTTCCTGTCCCGCCAGTACGCTGCTGGCTGTAGTGAACTTTCGGTCTCTGCAATCTATATAACGGCTGCAGCGCGCAACCGTCACGCCCTAGTAGGTCATCGAATAGTCTTTCAACTTTATTCATAGAAAATTTTAAGGAATCAAAATAAGTTTCAATAGTCCAAGTCAAGAAGATGGTGAGGTTATCTGACTATTAGAATACAAGGGTTTATTAGGTACTAAGAGATGAGGGATCTAATCAGTGTGTACAAAAGGGCAACCAGGGAGATTTAAAATTTCAGACAGGGAGCGAAGTTTTAAATTATAACAGAATTTCAACTGATATCTGGAATAGTAACAAGATTCCATATATGGAATATTATCCCGAAGGGATAACAGAGTCTCGAATGATGAATAGAAACAAAGTATCAAATAGAAGACTTTCAAAATAAGAAATAAAATCTCGTACCGGAAACAAAGTTTAACCAAATCTTGAATAACAAACGAAGTTTCGAACAAAATTCCAAATGCGAAGCAATTTCCAATAAGAACGAATTCTCAATCAAAATTCAACAAAGTTACGGACGAAAACATTTCTCGAATAGAAAATCTTGAACAGGAAGCAAGATCACGAACAGTGATTAGAAAACAGGGTATCAATTAGCGAACAAGAAACAGGTATGAAATAAGTAAAACCTCAAATAGGAAACGAGGTCAAACAAGGTTGTAAACAGAACAATTTTTGGAATAGAAACAAGTCACAAATAGAAAACAAAATCTCATAGAAAACGAGTCAAAATCTCAAAATAGAAAAAAATAAAATCTTCAAATGAAATCTCGAATAAAGACGAGACTCAAACAAGGTTTTGAATGGGAACAATTTCTCAACAAGTCGTGAGTAGGACAAAATTCCGAATAGGAGACGAGTCTCGCATGGAAACAAAATCACAAACAAGAGCAAGTCTCGAAATAAGAAACAGAATCTCAAAATTTTGAATAAGAATCAAAGTCTCAAGTAGAAAACCAAATTCCAACAAATTCCTCGAATAGGAAACTGAACTTCGAACAGAAAACAAAATTACGGATTGTAATAACTTCTGAATAGAGAACAATATTTCGAATAAGGAACTAATATTGTGAATATGAAACAAGTTATTAAACAGAAAAATTCTTTGAATAAAAGTAGAGTTACGAACAAAATTTTAGAATAGGAAGCAACCTCTCAAGGTACATCCCGAATATCAATCAAGGTTTCAAAATAGGAAAACAAGAAGTTTTAAGAAATGATCTAGGTGCCAGGGGAAATTTAAAAAAACTGGATTACGAATTACGATGTATGGTTTTCTCCAACCATGCAAGAGAAGCCTTCTGTCTTCAGTACGTCTTCAATATTCCTCCGGAACTAAAATCTTTTCAACGTCTTCAACTGTCCTAGCGTAGGATGATCCCTGCGGTAGTACTCCATGTGGTTGCTGAATCTAGAGAGCCGGTCCCTTTGCTGTAGTCATGGTGCTCCTCGTGTTCATCCTTGGGTAGTGTGATCAACGGTCTCCGAGCAATCCTCGACTTGGTGGGCAGGCGATTAGCAGAACAAGCATAGCTTCAGTCCCTTGTTGCACTCGTCGTAGTGGTGTCTTGAGCGATGGTAGAAAGCATAAATGATTGTCGGCTGGATCTGAATCTGGATCGTCTGCTGGACTGAAGTGTAGTAGTACTGTCAGAAATAAACGGCAGCTGGCGCGCTAGCTGTTGAGATCTGCTCATGATGATGCGACTGATGATGTGACCAAAGAAGCGTCGACTGAGTGTTGTGATGCTTTATGGATCATTAGCAGCTGATATCTCTGTCATAAGTCTTCATGTCTCTCCTGGGCTTCAGTTTTTGGTTTCGTTCTATTGTTTGTGCTCCATTCTTAATCTCCTGGCTGATAGCTCCAATCTTCAGAGGAGTCGGGTCCTCAGGGACTTGGATGACCTTCAGTTGCGACTCCATGTTCTCGATCTGCTCCTCAGTACAAGATATGTGCTTAGTGTCAAAGAAATCTGTAACACCAAGTTTTCCAGATGAGGGTATTTTTTGAAATTTTATAATTATAATTATTATTTATTGATATTTATTTCACATTATGATTTTTGGTGATTTTTAATTATTTTTAAACTATTTAAAAACTGTTTTAAGTCATGACTTGTGATTTTGGTGTGCAGCTAGTGAAACCCTAGAGACAGCTTGACCTAGAGCCTAACCGTGTCATTAGGATGATTTGATTATCATTTTTAGCCTAGGGGTAGTTTGGTCATTGTGACTTATTTGAATTATTTGATGATTTATTGAATTGGTGAATTCTAGGTTGACTTGACTTGTTGAGACCTAGTAAACTAGCCTAGAAGCTAACCCTAGCCATGGTGACCCTAGTCTAACTTAGGTTAACCTACTTTTAGTCATTAGAAACTAATTTTAGAATGAGGGGATTGGTTTAGTGAATTTAAGTCATGGTTTATGGTTTCATGAAATGGCTTATGACTTCATGACTTGATTAATCCTAACTTAAGCCCATGGGCCAATTTAGGAAACCCTAACCCTAATTTTTACAACTTATGACCATCCACTAGGGCTCCCCCTTCTCTATAAATATTCTCCTCCATGTTCTTGCCTCTTTTATTAAATTTTTACAAGTTTGAAGAAAGAGGTAAGAGCCTTCTTCCCCAATCCATAACTTTCTCATTTCAATTCCTTTTTGGCTCAAATCTTTTGCATTGGGTTCTAATTAATCCCTACTTTATGTTTATGGAGATAAATCTTAGGTTTGAATCAATTTGGAGATATTGGCTAGCAAGGAGGAATCCCCCATTTAAAGCTTTTCCATACAATTTGCACCTATAGGTAAAACCCTTTAAATTGATTTAAATTTCTGTTTTCTTTGCATGTAGGGCTAGATCTAGGAGTCCCCTAGGTGTCCCTAAAATTTTGGTAGATTTCGTGTCCGTTTGGTGCCCGTATCGGACACGTGTCGTATTGTTTTGTAGGTGTTTGATTAAATGCCTCTAAGGATTTTATTTTCGATTTTTGTAAACTAATTATATGAATTTGTTGCTCTATATGTGTATATAAAATTTTGTGAAGACTGATTGGATTTTCGTGTCTTTTTCGTGTCCAAAATTGGACACGAACGCGTACACGAGGACACCGTGCAGTGTCCTGCTGCTCGGGCACTATAACAGACACGACACTGCACGTCTTGACACAAAATTTTGCACACACCTGCGGGCTATGACTGAAAGCATGCACACCAAATTTGAGGCCAAACCATCGAGTGATTTGCGAGAAATCTCACTCGCACGGGTCGATGCCTGTCGTGCACGCGCGCAGAAAGTGCGTCTGATACGCATTGATTTCTTTGGACATGGCTTGATTGGACACAATGCAGACACTGCATCACGAAGCCCTACTATGGGCGAACCCACGTGCATGAGCACGAGACACGGGTTGCCCTGTGTCGTGTCCTAGGGCGACCCACACGCACGCACGAGACTGCTGACATTGTGATTTACTGATACTTGTTTTTTTTGTATTTGGACAATTTGTGTCAACTTATTTGGATACGACACAACCCGTATAACACCCTAACATGTGCTTCCATGTTTACCAACCTATTAATTGCCTTTTAATTGTTAATTTCCTTATTCGAATTTGTGAAATCATTGTTTTCCTGATACTTATTCCTGTCGTTTCAATTTCTGGAAAATTTGATGTATGTTAACTGTTGTGTAATTTTAAATAGGGTTGTTACATATCTGGGATTTAGCCTATCATGATTAGGATTGTGATTGCGTGGAATTTCAGTTCGAAATTTCATTTTGGGATATTCGAAATAGGTTTCTGTTTTGAACTATTAAAATACACTGAGTGAGGGAATTATTCCTAAAAGCTGATACATGGTATAACTTGAGGTTTCAAATGAGTTTTCAGTTATATTACCTAGGTTAGTTTGTTTCTAAGATTAGGTTTCATGTTTGTTTTGATCATTTTCAATTTGATTTGGGTTTATTTTGATGAAGGGGACTGAAATCTGAGATTGTGGGGATAGGTTGCACAGGAATTTGAAACACATGGAACTGTCATGTGTTAATCAAATTCATGAGTTCAGTTGTGTGCTATTTCTCATGTGACACCTTATACACACTATTGATTTCACATACACTTTGTTGCCTTGCACTGTTCTGCACTTCCCTTTTATTGCCTTCACCAGATAACCCTTTTATATGTGCAGACCCTTTCCTTTACATCATTTCTATATGTTCACATTTGCATGCATTGCATTCATGAACCTATGAGACCTAAGATTGTCTAACCTGAACTGGAAAAACTGGGACTGTAATCAATGTTCACTCTCACACACACCTGTGCAACTCTCATACATCTACTCCTATCATCCACTAACACACAATCAAACACATGCGCACATGTTCACTGTCACACAAATTAACACTCACATACCCACAGATTTTTCCTCTGCATACACACACAGTCCCTGTCACACACACCTGTGCACTGTCCCTCATTCCTGATTTTTAATATCTTGTTTAACTGAAATCAAATGTTGTTGCCATGATTCAAATCACCATGTTACAGTTATATCTATATGTGAGAGTTTGAGATAGAGGGTTAGTCTTGGGTTGGGTTAGAGTAGGAAATTTTATGAGATAGGTTGATTCCACATTGTTAGTTTACTGTTGAATTGAAGCCATGTGCATAGAAGGATTATGGGTGGCAAGAACTGACATTAGATTGGTTAGGATGATGTGTTGGCTTGGCTTTCGGCATTGGCTTTGCATTTGCAGAGCAGTAGCTTGCTGCCTTGGCTTGCATTGCATTGCAGCAGCAGAACAGGGTGAGCCAGGGAGTTCAGGGTGAGGGTGTTAGTATAGTGCATGGCTGCAGTAGCCATGTTACCTGCAGGTAACAAATGACCTTGGACCAGAAGGAAATTTGTAGTAGGTTAGCCAAAGTTTCAGTTATGATAGAGTATATGGTTTTGGTTTTATAGATGGGTTACTGTTTTCGAATTCCTTTAAGACTGTGTCTAGAGGTTGTAAGAATGAGGCCTTGTCCAGTTGTTGATTGACTGAATACATTCACTGATATTCCTGAGATTGTTATTCCTGGGATTATGGCTTGGATAAAAACTGAGATGGGTTAACTGTCATGTGGTTCCCCATTTCCTATGTGTTGAAGTTTGAAATTCAGATGGTGTGTGGGGCTAGAGAAGGTTGAGAGAGTTGATAAGTTGGGGAGTTAGTATTATTGCAGATTTCATAAAGTGCAGTGAGTAGGGGTAGGTAGTTATATGTGGTGTTTTGTATTGCTGAAATGTAAATAACAGTAGTAGTAGCAGGAATTATAGGGAGTAGGTTTTGGACTTGAGTCCCATGTCCTTGGTTCATGTTAGGATCTTCCCTATAGTCCTCTCTCCTTGGTTCAGTTATCTTCTAGTAGATGTATTGTATACATATATTGATCATGGAATGTGTGACAATTGCTTATATTATATAAGGATGAGGTGGTGAGGGTTAATGTTGATATTGGGTATTCATGTGGGTTATGGTCTATGGTCTGAGTAAGGTTATATAGGTATATATGTAATATACCTTAGATGTGTGATGTGGTATAGGTAGAGTTGGTTAGATAGATGACCATTGACTGAGTTAACCTATAGCTAACCATAAACATTGACCTAGATAGTGACCCAATAGTCCAAGATTGACTGGAGTTGACCAAGGTCAACATTGAGTCTAGATGTGACCAATTGACCTAGTTTGACCTAGACAGTTGACCAGGTTTGACTTAGAGTTGACTTTGACCTAGATTGGCCTAGAAATCATGTAGATTGCATCATAAATATCATTTATCTTATTTTAAACATATTATAACCTGTACTGCTCTATTTAGGACATTGTGACTCCGGTACAGACATCTAATATTTTACTACTCTTTTCAGAGTATCAGGCGAGTACATTCTCTGATAGTTCTCTCATTTACTTGTCAATTACTGTACTTCAGTTCTAGTTAGTTGTATGCGATTCTCTGTTACAACACGTATAGATATTCTGGATTCATGTATACGACACACATTTATTTTCTGGCCTCTATTATTGGTATCATCATTCATGGCTTCTATTACTGGAATCACCTACTGGAATCATTTACTGGAATTATTTACTGGTATCATTATATTTGGCTGGACTCATCTTGAATCATTGTGTTGGAATTTTGGATTCACTTGCTGGGAGGGGAAATACTAGAGTAAGACATGTAGACATACCACATTTCTGGAATCACCCTTTGCTGGAATCAAACTGGAATGATAGCCATCTCACACCCGGCCAGGTGTGTGATGTGCCGGATTACCCATAGCCGTTTATATGTCGATCTCGGTATTTTAAAACACACTGCTAGAGTATAGGCTGGACTCACCCTGGAATCATTGATCACTATAATTGGAATCGTCCCTTACTGGATTCATCTTGTATTAGATTCATCTTGTACTGGACTTACATTGGAGTTACACTGGTCTATATTGCTGTCTGGACTTTATATCATATTACCCTGGTTCAGCTAGTTCTATTTTTACAGTCTTCATTGCTATGATTCTTCTCTTGTTTAGTATTTACTTTCCTTGTACTTTATCTGTCTTTCTTACCATCACCTGAATATAAACTGCCATTTTCATCAATACAACTGTCTATAACTGCTTTATAGTTCTCTGTCATTTACTTGGGTTTTCTAGATGAGATGTGCTCGTTCCTGTCCTGACTTGACCTGTTGTAAATTTTACAGATGATTGTCCTGAGGACACATGCCCTACATGTTACAGACCAGGAGATGGCTTAGCTACCTATGGCCCGACACTCAGGAGTGATCGGGAGTTTAGCTAGTTGGTCTTGTTTTAGTTTTCATGTTTAGAACTGAGTTGATATATATAGAATTGAGACTTGAGTTGTATTTGAGATTTTTGAGTTTGATGTTTTTATATCAGTAGTTTTGTTGTCTTCAATTTCTTAGTTATATTTCGGTGATATCTTATCGTGCTTAGACTGTGATTGAGTTACACCATATCTTATACTTGTCCTCCGTTCGGAGTTGATCATGATGAGTACACTATATACTGCATGAGTTGATGGTAAGTTAGAGACTTAGAATAGCGTTCTACCGCCGACACTACGGCGTAGGCTGGGCGCTGTTACGTACTTGTACCCTCACAGTAGGTGCGGGTCGTGACACGGTTTTAGTGGTGGCCCATGCAGGTCGAGAGTCGCATTAGTGCGATATCGTGGTAGTACGGCAACTTAGTTGTACTGCTGCGAGCCTGCGATAGGACTGAGAGATAGGCTTTACCGGAGAGGCACTCAATCACAGTTAGGAAAATTCTGCTTTAAATCATGCCATCTACATATCGTATTGATTTGCCTTCTTTGAAATAACTGTCCTCCTTTGATATATCGATTCCTTCTCAGTATTGACCTCCTTGTTCGATCTGTCTTCAGGATGGTGGAGACACGATCACATCGCTCTGGTGCAGCAGTTTCTATAGAGGGGACTGCCACATCTCAGCCAGATCAGCATGGTCAGGAGGCTGCAACTCCTGCCACCTCTACTCATATTAGGAGGCAGGACCCAGTCATCTCAGAGATGCAGTTCCAGCAGCCATCGCCTACAGGACACGTGGATGTGGCACAGATGTTCGCATACTTCCAGCAGTTTATGGATCGGCAGCAGGCCCGACAGGACCGAGGCATGGAGTTGGCCCTTACGGCAGTCGCAGCTCGACCAGTGATCCAGCAGCCGAGGACACCGGGGATAGAGCAGTTCCAGAAGATGAGCCCCAGAGACTTCCTAGGGACAGAGGGGATTTTATATGCTGACGAGTGGATCGAGCATATAGAGGAGATCTTTCGCCTGGCCTGGATACCGACAGATCTCCAGATAGAGGCAGCAGCTAGCCGAATGCGAGATCTTGCTCGCACCTGGTATCAGTCAGACCCCAGGATGGGGGTAGCTGAACAGACTTGGTAGGAGTTCAAGGGCTTCTTCAAGAAGAAGTTCTTTCCAGATTCAGTGCTCAGAGCCTTGGAGTCGCAGTTCGAGAGCTTAGTTCAGGGGATCCTGTCAGTGGAGGAGTACGCTGGGGAGTTCGGCCGCCTCAGCAGATTCGTAGAGGGCTTGAGCGAGGCGGCGAAGGCCCAGAGGTTTCGGAAGGGTCTGGTCAAGGAAGTCAAGTCCTTAACCAAGGGCAACAGGGATGCCACTTTCGAGGAGATTTTGACGGAAGCTTTACTAGCTGAGGATGATCTTGAGCTGAGGCTCAAGAGGGGACGGGACGCTCACGGTACCAACAACAGCGGAGGCCAGGCCAAGAGGCCTCACGTACAGTTTCAGCAGACACAGGCACCAGTGGGAGTTCAGTAGGTACAGCATCAGTATCGGGGTCAGGACCCGAAAGCGATCATTTGTTCCTACTGTAAGAAGCCGAGACACATTTGGGAGCAGTATAGGAAGAGGTTGAAGGTTTGCTATTTCTGGGTCAGCTGCCTACCAGAAGATAGATTGTCCCATTGCACCTCCTTTTGAGGGAGCTAGGCCACCTGTAGCTCAGCACCAAAGGGGTGGAGCTTTTACGATGGCAGCCGAGGAGACTGACGTCGTAGGTGATTGATTAGCAGGTTTGACCTTCTCGTTCTTTCTCTCCACTTTCATGTATGATTTTCCTTAGTACCTGCCAGGATATTTCTTGTGATTGCTAGATAGTGTAGCTACCCTGCTCGAGACTGTGGAATCATGACCAGTAGGATTGTATTGCTTCGACTTGATTGATTGGGGGTTTGACCTAGGAAAGGTGCGATCATCTTAATTTCGAGGACGAAATTCTTATAAAGTGGGTAGGATTGTAACACCCAGTTTTCCAGATGAGGATATTTTTGAAATTTTGTAATTATAATTATTATTTATTGATATTTATTTCACATTATGATTTTTGGTGATTTTAATTATTTTTAAACTATTTAAAAACTGTTTTAAGTCATGACTTATGATTTTGGTGTGCAGCTAGTGAAACCATAGAGACTGCATGACCTAGAGCCTAACCGTGTCATTAGGATGATTTGATTATCATTTTTAGCCTAGGGGTAATTTGGTCATTGTGACTTATTTGAATTGTTTGATGATTTATTGAATTGGTGAATTCTAGGTTGACTTGACATGTTGAGTCCTAGTGAACTAGCCTAGAAGCTAACGCTAGCCATGGTGACCCTAGCCTAACTTAGGTTAACCTACTTTTAGTCATTAGAAACTAATTTTAGAATGAGGAGATTGGTTTAGTGAATTTAAGTCATGGTTTATGGTTTCATGAAATGGCTTATGACTTCATGACTTGATTAATCCTAACTTAAGCCCATGGGCCAATTTAGAAAACCCTAACCCTAATTTTTATAACTTATGACCAGCCACTAGGGCTCCCCCTTCTCTATAAATATTCTCCTCCATGTTCTTGCCTCTTTTATTAAATTTTTACAAGTTTGAAGAAAGAGGTAAGAGCCTTCTTTCCAATCCATAACTTCCTCATTTCAATTCCTTTTTGGCTCAAATCTTTTGCATTGGGTTCTAATTGATCCCTACTTTATGTTCATGGTGAGAAATCTCAGGTTTGAATCAATTTGGAGATATTGGCTAGCAAGGAGGAATCCCCCATTTGAAGCTTTTCCATACAATTGGCACCTATAGGTAAAACCCTTTAAATTGATTTAAATTTCAGTTTTATTTGCATGTAGGGCTAGATCTAGGAGTCCCCTAGGTGTCCCAGAAATTTGGGTGGATTTCGTGTCCGTTTGGTGCCCGTATCGGACACGTGTCGTATTATTTGTAGGGTTTGATTAAATGCCTCTAAGGATTTTATTTTCAATTTTTGTAAAACTAATTATATGAATTTGTTTTTGCTCTATATGTTATATAA